>JACEEU010000720.1:19797925-19832925 GCA_016630915.1 Callionymus lyra | reverse complement strand
TTCTGGCAACGTGTCCTTCAACGTGTTCTTCAACATGTCCTTCAAAGTGTCCTTCAAAGTGTCCTTCAACGTGTCCTTCAACATGTCCTTCAACATGTCCTTCAACGTGTCCTTCAACGTATCCTTCAACGTGTCCTTCAACATGTCCTTCAACATGTCCTTCAAAGTGTTCTTCAAAGTGTCCTTCAACGTGTCCTTCAACATGTCCTTCAACGTGTCCTTCAAAGTGTCCTTCAACATGTCCTTCAACATGTCCTTCAAAGTGTCCTTCAACGTGTCCTTCAACGTGTCCTTCAACGTGTCCTTCAACATGTCCTTCAAAGTGTCCTTCAATGTGTCCTTCAACATGTGCTTCAACGTGTCCTTCAAAGTGTCCTTCAAAGTGTCCTTCAACGTGTCCTTCAATGTGTCCTTCAACGTGTCCTTCAACATGTCCTTCAACATGTCCTTCAACGTGTCCTTCAACGTGTCCTTCAACATGTCCTTCAACATGTCCTTCAACATGTCCTTCAAAGTGTCCTTCAACGTGTCCTTCAACATGTCCTTCAACGTGTCCTTCAACGTGTCCTTCAACATGTCCTTCAACATGTCCTTCAAAGTGTCCTTCAACGTGTCCTTCAACGTGTCCTTCAACGTGTCCTTCAACATGTCCTTCAAAGTGTCCTTCAATGTGTCCTTCAACATGTGCTTCAACGTGTCCTTCAAAGTGTCCTTCAACGTGTCCTTCAATGTGTCCTTCAACGTGTCCTTCAACATGTCCTTCAAAGTGTCCTTCAACGTGTCCTTCAACATGTCCTTCAACATGTCCTTCAACATGTCCTTCAACGTGTCCTTCAACGTGTCCTTCAACATGTCCTTCAACGTGTCCTTCAACGTGTCCTTCAACGTGTCCTTCAACGTGTCCTTCAACGTGTCCTTCAACATGTCCTTCAAAGTGTCCTTCAACGTGTCCTTCAACATGTCCTTCAAAGTGTCCTTCAACGTGTCCTTCAACATGTCCTTCAACGTGTCCTTCAACGTGTCCTTCAACGTGTCCTTCAACGTGTCCTTCAAAGTGTCCTTCAACGTGTCCTTCAACGTGTCCTTCAACATGTCCTTCAACATGTCCTTCAAAGTTTCCTTCAACGTGTCCTTCAACATGTCCTTCAACATGTCCTTCAACGTGTCCTTCAACGTGTCCTTCAACATGTCCTTCAACATGTCCTTCAAAGTGTCCTTCAACGTGTCCTCAATGTCTCCAACGTGTCCTTCAACATGTCTTCAACATGTCCTTCAACGTGTCCTTCAACATGTCCTTCAACGTGTCCTTCAACATGTCCTTCAACGTGTCCTTCAACGTGTCCTTCAACGTGTCCTTCAATGTGTCCTTCAACATGTCCTTCAACATGTCCTTCAAAGTGTCCTTCAACATGTCCTTCAACATGTCATTCAATGTGTCCTTCAACATGTCCTTCAACAGCTCCTTCAACAGCTCCTTCAAAGTGTCCTTCAACATGTCCTTCAACATGTCCTTCAACATGTCCTTCAACATGTCCTTCAAAGTGTCCTTCAACGTGTCCTTCAACATGTCCTTCAACGTGTCCTTCAACGTGTCCTTCAAGGTGTCCTGCAACGTGTCCTTCAACATGTCCTTCAAAGTGTCCTTCAACGTGTCCTTCAACGTGTCCTGTCCTTCAGCGTGTCCTTCAACGTGTCCTTCAACGTGTCCTTCAACATGTCCTTCAACATGTCCTTCAACGTGTCCTTCAACATGTCCTTCAACGTGTCCTTCAACGTGTCCTTCAACGTGTCCTTCAACGTGTCCTTCAACGTGTCCTTCAACGTGTCCTTCAACGTGTCCTTCAAAGTGTCCTTCAACGTGTCCTTCAACGTGTCCTTCAACGTGTCCTTCAACATGTCCTTCAAAGTGTCCTTCAACGTGTCCTTCAACGTGTCCTTCAACGTGTCCTTCAATGTGTCCTTCAACGTGTCCTTCAAAGTGTCCTTCAACGTGTCCTTCAACGTGTCCTTCAACATGTCCTTCAACGTGTCCTTCAACATGTCTTTCAAAGTGTCCTTCAACGTTTCCTTCAACGTGTCCTTCAACGTGTCCTTCAACGTGTCCTTCAACATGTCCTTCAACGTGTCCTTCAAAGTGTCCTTCAACGTGTCCTTCAACATGTCCTTCAACGTGTCCTTCAACGTGTCCTTCAACGTGTCCTTCAACATGTCCTTCAACATGTCCTTCAAAGTGTCCTTCAACATGTCCTTCAACGTGTCCTTCAACGTGTCCTTCAAAGTGTCCTTCAACGTGTCCTTCAACGTGTCCTTCAACATGTCCTTCAACATGTCCTTCAACATGTCCTTCAACGTGTCCTTCAACATGTCCTTCAACGTGTCCTTCAACGTGTCCTTCAACGTGTCCTTCAACATGTCCTTCAACATGTCCTTCAACGTGTCCTTCAACATGTCCTTCAACGTGTCCTTCAACATGTCCTTCAACATGTCCTTCAACGTGTCCTTCAACGTGTCCTTCAACGTGTCCTTCAACATGTCCTTCAACGTGTCCTTCAACGTCTCTAACGTGTCCTTCAACGTGTCCTTCAACATGTCCTTCTCAACGTGTCCTTCAACATGTCCTTCAACGTGTCCTTCAACATGGTCCTTCAACGTGTCCTTCAACATGTCCTTCAACGTGTCCTTCAACGTGTCCTTCAACGTGTCCTTCAACGTGTCCTTCAACGTGTCCTTCAACGTGTCCTTCAACGTGTCCTTCAACATGTCCTTCAACGTGTCCTTCAAAGTGTCCTTCAACGTGTCCTTCAACATGTCCTTCAAAGTGTCCTTCAACGTGTCCTTCAAAGTGTCCTTCAACGTGTCCTTCAACATGTCCTTCAACATGTCCTTCAAAGTGTCCTTCAACGTGTCCTTCAACATGTCCTTCAACGTGTCCTTCAAAGTGTCCTTCAACGTGTCCTTCAACGTGTCCTTCAACATGTCCTTCAACATGTCCTTCAAAGTTTCCTTCAACGTGTCCTTCAACATGTCCTTCAACGTGTCCTTCAACGTGTCCTTCAACGTGTCCTTCAACATGTCCTTCAACGTGTCCTTCAACATGTCCTTCAACATGTCCTTCAACGTGTCCTTCAACATGTCCTTCAACGTGTCCTTCAACGTGTCCTTCAACATGTCCTTCAACATGTCCTTCAAACTTGTGTCCTTCAACATGTCCTTCAACATGTCCTTCAACGTGTCCTTCAACATGTCCTTCAACGTGTCCTTCAACGTGTCCTTCAACATGTCTAAAGTGTCCTTCAACGTGTCCTTCAACGTGTCCTTCAACATGTCCTTCAACGTGTCCTTCAACGTGTCCTTCAACGTGTCCTTCAACGTGTCCTTCAACATGTCCTTCAACGTGTCCTTCAACGTGTCCTTCAACGTGTCCTTCAACGTGTCCTTCAACATGTCCTTCAACATGTCCTTCAACGTGTCCTTCAACGTGTCCTTCAACGTGTCCTTCAAAGTGTGTCCTTCAACGTGTCCTTGTCCTTCAACATGTCCTTTCAACATGTTTCAACATGTCCTTCAAGTGTCCTTCAACCTTCAACGTGTCCTTCAACGTGTCCTTCAACGTGTCCTTCAACATGTCCTTCAACGTGTCCTTCTTCAACGTGTCCTTCAACGTGTCCTTCAACATGTCCTTCAACATGTCCTTCAACATGTCCTTCAACGTGTCCTTCAACGTGTCCTTCAACATGTCCTTCAACGTGTCCTTCAACATGTCCTTCAACATGTCCTTCAAAGTGTCCTTCAACGTGTCCTTCAACGTGTCCTTCAACGTGTCCTTCAACATGTCCTTCAACGTGTCCTTCAACATGTCCTTCAACATGTCCTTCAACGTGTCCTTCAACGTGTCCTTCAACGTGTCCTTCAACATGTCCTTCAAAGTGTCCTTCAACGTGTCCTTCAACGTGTCCTTCAATGTGTCCTTCAACATGTCCTTCAACATGTCCTTCAACGTGTCCTTCAACGTGTCCTTCAACGTGTCCTTCAACATGTCCTTCAACATGTCCTTCAACATGTCCTTCAAAGTGTCCTTCAACATGTCCTTCAACATGTCCTTCAACGTGTCCTTCAACGTGTCCTTCAACATGTCCTTCAACGTTCCAACGTGTCCTTCAACGTGTCCTTCAACATGTCCTTCAACGTGTCCTTCAACAATGTGTCCTTCAACGTGTCCTTCAACGTGTCCTTCAACATGTCCTTCAGTGGTTCCTTCAACGTGTTCCTTCAACGTGTCCTTCAATGTGTCTTTCAAAGTGTCCTTCAATGTGTCCTTCAACATGTCCTTCAACCCTTCAACGTGTCCTTCAACGTGTCCTTCAACATGTCCTTCAACATGTCCTTCAACGTGTCCTTCAACGTGTCCTTCAACGTGTCCTTCAACGTGTCCTTCAACATGTCCTTCAACGTGTCCTTCAACGTGTCCTTCAACATGTCCTTCAAAGTGTCCTTCAACGTGTCCTTCAACGTGTCCTTCAACGTGTCCTTCAACGTGTCCTTCAACATGTCCTTCAACATGTCCTTCAAAGTGTCCCTCTAACGTGTCCTTCTTCAACGTGTCCTTCAACATGTCCTTCAACATGTCCTTCAACGTGTCCTTCAGCGTGTCCTTCAACATGTCCTTCAACATGTCCTTCAACGTGTCCTTCAACGTGTCTCAACATGTCCTTCAACATGTCCTTCAACGTGTCCTTCAACATGTCCTTCAACATGTCCTTCAACATGTCCTTCAACATGTCCTTCAACGTGTCCTTCAACATGTCCTTCAACGTGTCCTTCAACATGTCCTTCAATGTGTCCTTCAACATGTCCTTCAACATGTCCTTCAACGTGTCCTTCAACGTGTCCTTCAACATGTCCTTCAATGTGTCCTTCAACATGTCCTTCAACATGTCCTTCAACGTGTCCTTCAACATGTCCTTCAACATGTCCTTCAACGTGTCCTTCAACGTGTCCTTCAACATGTCCTTCAACGTGTCCTTCAACGTGTCCTTCAACGTGTCCTTCAACGTGTCCTTCAACATGTCCTTCAACATGTCCTTCAACATGTCCTTCAACATGTCCTTCAACGTGTCCTTCAACGTGTCCTTCAACGTGTCCTTTAATGTGTCCTTCAACTTGTCCTTCAACATGTCCTTCAATGTGTCCTTCAGCGTGTCCTTCAACATGTCCTTCAATGTGTCCTTCAACATGTCCTTCAACGTGTCCTTCAACGTGTCCTTCAACATGTCCTTCAACATGTCCTTCAACATGTCCTTCAAAGTGTCCTTCAACATGTCCTTCAACATGTCCTTCAACGTGTCCTTCAACGTGTCCTTCAACGTGTCCTTCAACGTGTCCTTCAACGTGTCCTTCAACGTGTCCTTCAACATGTCCTTCAACGTGTCCTTCAACATGTCCTTCAACGTCCTTCAACGTGTCCTTCAACATGTCCTTCAACGTGTCCTTCAACGTGTCCTTCAACGTGTCCTTCAACGTGTCCTTCAACGTGTCCTTCAACATGTCCCTTCAACGTGTCCTTCAACGTGTCCTTCAACGTGTCCTTCAACGTGTCCTTCAACATGTGTCCTTCAACGTGTCCTTCAACGTGTCCTTCAACGTGTCCTTCAACATGTCCTTCAACGTGTCCTTCAACGTGTCCTTCAACGTGTCCTTCAACGTGTCCTTCAACGTGTCCTTCAACGTGTCCTTCAACGTGTCCTTCAACGTGTCCTTCAAAGTGTCCTTCAACGTGTCCTTCAACGTGTCCTTCAACGTGTCCTTCAACGTGTCCTTCAACATGTCCTTCAACATGTCCTTCAAAGTGTCCTTCAACGTGTCCTTCAACGTGTCCTTCAACATGTCCTTCAACATGTCCTTCAACATGTCCTTCAATGTGTCCTTCAGCGTGTCCTTCAACATGTCCTTCAATGTGTCCTTCAACATGTCCTTCAACATGTCCTTCAACGTGTCCTTCAACGTGTCCTTCAACATGTCCTTCAACATGTCCTTCAACATGTCCTTCAACGTGTCCTTCAACGTGTCCTTCAACATGTCCTTCAACTTGTCCTTCAATGTGTCCTTCAACATGTCCTTCAACATGTCCTTCAACGTGTCCTTCAACATGTCCTTCAACGTGTCCTTCAACGTGTCCTTCAACATGTCCTTCAACATGTCCTTCAAAGTGTCCTTCAACGTGTCCTTTAACATGTCCTTCAACGTGTCCTTCAACATGTCCTTCAAAGTGTCCTTCAACGTGTCCTTCAACGTGTCCTTCAACATGTCCTTCAACATGTCCTTCAACATGTCCTTCAACATGTCCTTCAACGTGTCCTTCAACGTGTCCTTCAACGTGTCCTTCAACATGTCCTTCAAAGTGTCCTTCAATGTGTCCTTCAACATGTCCTTCAACATGTCCTTCAACATGTCCTTCAAAGTGTCCTTCAACGTGTCCTTCAACATGTTCCTTCAACGTGTCCTTCAACATGTCCTTCAACAGGTGTCCTTCAGCGTGTCCTTCAACGTGTCCTTCAACATGTCCTTCAACGTGTCCTTCAACGTGTCCTTCAACGTGTCCTTCAACATGTCCTTCAACGTGTCCTTCAACGTGTCCTTCAACGTGTCCTTCAACGTGTCCTTCAACGTGTCCTTCAACGTGTCCTTCAACATGTCCTTCAACGTGTCCTTCAACGTGTCCTTCAACATGTCCTTCAAAGTGTCCTTCAACGTGTCCTTCAACGTGTCCTTCAACGTGTCCTTCAACATGTCCTTCAACGTGTCCTTCAACATGTCCTTCAAAATGTCCTTCAGCATGTCCTTTAACGTGTCCTTCAACATGTCCTTCAACATGTCCTTCAACGTGTCCTTCAACGTGTCCTTCAACGTGTCCTTCAACGTGTCCTTCAACGTGTCCTTCAACATGTCCTTCAACGTGTCCTTCAACATGTCCTTCAACATGTCCTTCAACGTGTCCTTCAACGTGTCCTTCAACGTGTCCTTCAACGTGTCCTTCAACGTGTCCTTCAACGTGTCCTTCAACATGTCCTTCAACATGTCCTTCAAAGTGTCCTTCAACATGTCCTTCAACGTGTCCTTCAACGTGTCCTTCAACGTGTCCTTCAAAGTGTCCTTCAACGTGTCCTTCAACGTGTCCTTCAACATGTCCTTCAACGTGTCCTTCAACGTGTCCTTCAACATGTCCTTCAACATGTCCTTCAAAGTGTCCTTCAACGTGTCCTTCAACGTGTCCTTCAACATGTCCTTCAACATGTCCTTCAACGTGTCCTTCAACATGTCCTTCAACGTGTCCTTCAACGTGTCCTTCAACATGTCCTTCAATGTGTCCTTCAACATGTCCTTCAACATGTCCTTCAACGTGTCCTTCAACATGTCCTTCAACATGTCCTTCAACGTGTCCTTCAACGTGTCCTTCAACATGTCCTTCAACATGTCCTTCAACATGTCCTTCAACATGTCCTTCAACATGTCCTTCAACGTGTCCTTCAACATGTCCTTCAACATGTCCTTCAAAGTGTCCTTCAACGTGTCCTTTACTGTGTCCTTCAACATGTCCTTCAACGTGTCCTTCAACATGTCCTTCAAAGTGTCCTTCAGCGTGTCCTTCAACGTGTCCTTCAACGTGTCCTTCAACATGTCCTTCAACATGTCCTTCAACATGTCCTTCAACGTGTCCTTCAACATGTCCTTCAACATGTCCTTCAACGTGTCCTTCAACGTGTCCTTCAACGTGTCCTTCAACATGTCCTTCAAAGTGTCCTTCAACGTGTCCTTCAACGTGTCCTTCAACATGTCCTTCAACGTGTCCTTCAACGTGTCCTTCAACATGTCCTTCAACGTGTCCTTCAACATGTCCTTCAACGTGTCCTTCAACGTGTCCTTCAACATGTCCTTCAACATGTCCTTCAACATGTCCTTCAACGTGTCCTTCAACATGTCCTTCAACGTGTCCTTCAACATGTCCTTCAACATGTCCTTCAACATGTCCTTCAACGTGTCCTTCAACGTGTCCTTCAACATGTCCTTCAACGTGTCCTTCAACGTGTCCTTCAAAGTGTCCTTTAACATGTCCTTCAACGTGTCCTTCAACGTGTCCTTCAACATGTCCTTCAACATGTCCTTCAACGTGTCCTTCAACGTGTCCTTCAACGTGTCCTTTAACATGTCCTTCAAAGTGTCCTTCAACGTGTCTTTCAACGTGTCCTTCAACGGTGGAATCTTTGCCAAAGGGTCACGAGCATCGACCTGAAACGCTAAAGCTAACACGGCGTCACTTCTTTTCATTCCTTGTCATCACGCCTCCAGATAATCCTGCACTTCTTGTGAAAACTTCTTTCCCAGGAAAAGTCGACGGATCGATTTCACAGCAAGTCTCGTCTCATCGTCTCCTGCCTCCATGTTCACAGGTTGAAACACCAGGAAAACAAGTATTACACAAGTATTATTTCTTGTATTTATTAATACATTCATATCATTTACTTGTTATTTCCATTAGTCACTGATTTTTTATCTTAAGTCTTTATATTTATAATTATTTAAAACATTTTATTTTACAGTTAATACATTATCCAAATATTAACTTATTATGATGGGATTATTTTACTTATTATTATTATCATTGTTATTTTGCCATCACTGACCCTGTTTTTCAACCATATAAAATACATTGTTATTAAATATAATATGTTTAGAGTGACAAACAGTCAAGTAAAATGACCTGTGACCATGTTTTTAAAGTTAAAAAATTAAAAAAATCTGTCACGATGCTAATTTAGATAATAATGCTAAAAGGCTAACAATGCTAACATGGGAGAAATAGTGATATTTAAAGCATCTAAAAAAAACGATTCTAAAAATAAATACTGTTTTTCATTTTTCTCTTAAAGTGGCCATTAAAGAAGTTCTTGTTTTTTGGCTTATTTTTATTAATTTATTTATTTAAGAAAGGCTTTAGCATTAATCTTAGCATCACTAGTTTACTCGATTTGGAGTTTTGGATCAATTTAACAAGACAAAATGAATGAAGCTAATAATACTAAGAGGCTAACAATGCTTACATGGGATAAATAGTGATATTAAAAGCATCTTAAAAGATATATATAAAAAATACAGTTATTAATCTTCTTCTGTAGTCGCTAAAAATACGTTTTTTGGGGCTTATTTTGTGTATTTATTTAAAAAAGGCTTTAGCATTAATGTTAGCTTCACTAGTTTAATCGATTTGGAGTTTTGGATCAATCAAAACAGCAGCGATGCTAACTAAGCTAACAATGCTAACATGTGATGAATAGTCATATTTAAAGCATCTAAAAAAAGATTTAAAAAAAGATTGATCTTCATCTGTAGACGTTGAAAATAAGTATTTTTGGGGCTTATTTTTATGTATTTATTTAAGGAAGGCTTTAGCATTAATGTTAGCGTCACTAGTTTACTAGATTTGGATCAGGGATGCTAACTAAGCTAATAATGCTAAATGGGAGAAATAGTGATATTTAAAGCATCTAAAAAATATTTAAACAACGTTGATGTAACGACAGCTTTATATTGAATTATATATTAAAAGAATAAACATTGAAACACAAGCTCTCGCGATCAGTCAGTTTCTTTATTCCGCAACAACAAAAATATACAAAAACAAATTAGAAACAGAATTTCTTTTGTCTTTTGCTGTCAATGCAATGCACCATGGGAACATTTTAGCGAGCAGTTACAAAAATATCTGTCAGTGGTGAATACATCTCTTCCTCTCATAACTTACACCCGGTTGTTCTGCTCTCGTAAACTCTCGTTGAAATGTCTCCGCCTGTCCTCAGTTCAACAGTTGTCCAGCACTTGACCAGGAGCCGCGGAGACCCAGGCGTCTAGTGGGTCGAGGGCCTCGGCTTGTGGTGACGCCGGACCAGTCGTGCTCGTCTCCTCATGCCCGCTGTGAACATTTGTTTTCATTCAAATCAACCATTTTCAAGCAAATACTGTGAATTTACTTAGTTTGAATACATTTTTCCACGTCTTTAATTCACTTTTATTTATCTACTGTTTCATACGAATTATATATTAAATTCACAATAATATATATAATTTTGTACGGGTTTGTAAATTTGTTCCAGATGTTTGTTAATTTGTTTCATGTGTTTGTTTCATGTGTTCTGGTATTTGTAAATGTGTTCTAGTATTTGTAAATGTGTTCTGTTACATAGTTTCAAGTGTTTGACATTTTTTATGAGTTTGTAAATTTGTTCCAGATGTTTATTTAAATTTGTTTCATGTGTTTGTACATGTGTTCTGGTATATGTAAACATGTAATGGTATTTGTTAAAAGTGTTCTGGTATTTGTAAACATATTTTGGTACTTGTAAATGTATTCTGTTACATAGTTTCAAGTGTTTGACATTTTTTTTATGAGTTTGTAAATTTGCTCCAGATGTTTGTTAATTTGTTTCATGTGTTTGTTTCATGTGTTCTGGTATTTGTAAATGTGTTCTGTTACATAGTTTCAAGTGTTTGACATTTTTTATGAGTTTGTAAATTTGTTCCAGATGTTTGTTAATTTGTTTCATGTGTTTGTAAATGTGTTCTGTTATTTGTAAATGTGTTCTGTTACATAGTTTCAAGTCTTTGACATTTTTTCTAAGTTTGTAAATTGGTTCCAGATGTTTTGTAACTTTGTTTCAGATGTTTGTAAATTTGTTTCATGTGTTTGTACATGTGTTCTGGTATATATAAACATGTAATGGTATTTGTTAAGAGTGTTCTGGTATTTGTAAACATATTTTGGTACTTGTAAATGTGTTCTGTTACATAGTTTCAAGTGTTTGACATTTTTTTATGTGTTTGTAAATTTGTTCCAGATGTTTGCTAACTTGTTTCATGTGTTTGTAAATGTGTTCTGGTGTTTGTAATTGTTTTCTGTTACATAGTTTCAAGTCTTTGACATGTTTTCTAAGTTTGTAAATTGGTTCCAGATGTTTTGTAACTTTGTTTCAGATGTTTGTTAATTTGTTTCATGTGTTTGTACATGTGTTCTGGTATATATAAAACTGGAATGGTATTTGTAAAAGTGTTCTGGTATTTGTAAACATATTCTGGTATTTGTAAATGTGTTCTGTTACATAATTTCAAGTAATTTGCTCCAGATGTTTTGTAAATTTGTTCCAGATGTTTGTTAATTTGTTTCATGTGTTTGTAAATGTGTTCTGGTATTTGTAAATGTGTTCTGTTACATAGTTTCAAGTGTTTGTAAAAAAAAATATGAGTTTGTAAATTTGATTCATGTGTTTGTAAATGTTTTCTGGTATTTGTAAATGTGTCCTGTTACATAGTTTCAAGTGTTTGACAATTTTTTATGACTTTTTAAATTTGCTCCAGTTGTTTGTAAATTTGTTTCATGTGTTTGTAAATGTGTTCTGTTATTTGTAAATGTGTTCTGTTAAATAGTTTCAAGTGTTTGACATTTTCTATGAGTTTGTAAATTTGCTCCAGATGTTTGTTAATTTGTTTCATGTGTTTGTAAATGTGTTCTGGTCTTTTTGTTAATGTGTTCTGTTACATAGTTTCAAGTGTTTGACATTTTTTTTATGAGTTTGTGAACTTGTTCCAGATGTTTTGTAAATTTGTTCCAGATGTTTGTTAATTTGTTCCAGATGTTTTGTAAATTTGTTCCAGATGTTTGTTAATTTGTTCCAGATGTTTGTTTATTTGTTCCAGATGTTTGTTAATTTGTTTCATGTGTTTGTAAATGTGTTCTGGTATTTGTAAATGTGTTCTGTTACATAGTTACAAGTGTTTGTAATCTTTTTATGAGTTTTTTTAATTTGCTCCAGTTGTCTGTAAATTTGTTTCATGTGTTTGTAAATGTGTTCTGGTATTTGTAAATGTGTTCTGTTACATAATTTCAAGTGTTTGAATTTTTTTTATGAGTTTGTAAATTTGTTCCAGATGTTTTTTAATTTGTTTAATGTGTTTGTAAGTGTGTCCTGGTATTTGTAAATGTGTTATGGTATTTGTAAATGTGTTATGCTGTTTGTAACTGTTTATGTTCCTGTTCAATACTTTCAAGCGTTTTTAACGAGTTTGTAAATGTGTTTCAAATGTTTATTAATTAGTTTCAGATGTTTTAAAATGTGTTTGTGCATTTGTTTCAGGCGTTTGCAAATTTCTTCACGTGTCAACATTTGGAAACACATTTGTTTCCTACATCATCACATAGGATATATATACTAAATGTATATTTTTAAAATAATAATATACATTTGTATATAAATATATACACATTTATTCTTGCATATTTTGTTTAAGACAGTTTTAAGATACAACTGATATATTTAATGTAATTAAAATCATATTTAATGATAATAATATCATATTTAATGATATAGTAATAACATATTTACTGGCTCAACAAATAAATGTTTGAGTGAAACTCCGGTGGACGATGATGTTTGCTGATGATATAGTCATTTATTTATGTCATCGAGAGAGAGGCAGGTTAAAGATGCAGTTTTTTTCAATTGTTTGATGGTTTTAAAATGTTAATAAAGATGTAGATGACATGTTTCTTGATAAAAAAATAAGTAGTAGTTTTAAATTCATATTCAATGTGTTTCTTAATCACAAACTACAGTATTTTTCTCAGTTGTATTTATATATATTTGAGTTTAAATGAGTCAAATCTAATCCTTCCTGTTTACCTGGAGCTTTCCTGGCAGCAGCAAACTTGCCTCCGTCTGTGAAAGAAAGAGAGTCAACGATGTTCAAGTCTCTTCAGCTCGGTTGTCATGACGACGCATCACCTTTGATGAGTTGGGTGATTCGTTCTGACTCCTCATCGATCAGTCTCGGGTTCCCGTGGATGGTGGTGATCTTGGAGAAGTCTGGGACTGAATCAAAAACATGTGTCAGACGCGACAGATCTGCAGCTTTTCCTCACGAGCTGGTGTCCAAATAAACATGTTAACGATAATAAACGTTATATATTCATTGAAATAATCATGTTTGTAGTCAACTCTTGAAATATGAAATTATAAAATGTTAGTAATCTATTTTTCTCTATATTCTGCCTTATAATAAATATATTTAAATGAATGTTTCAATGTTTTCTATTTGCATTATAAATAAAATTTTTTTATATATATATTTTTTACTGAAATTAAGAATTTATTTCCCCGAAAAAATCACATGTATTTTCCAATGTTTTCTATTTATGTTAATTAATTAAAAATTAATTAATTATATTATTTTAAATGAGAATAGATACAATATATATATTATATATATTTATATTTATAAATAATATATATATTTATTTTAAGTTTACAGCAATAGAAATATATTCTGTTTTAAAAGTAATATACGTAGAATTCATATATATTTTTTAATTATTATTTTCTATTTTAAATGAGAATTGTTTCCTATAACAATAAAATACATTTTTAATTATATATTAAAAAACAATAATGTCTATTTCGATTTAAATTAACATTTTAATGCAGTTTATGATCTTTAAATATATGTTTGAAGCAATAAAAGTAGAATAAATATATATTTATTTCAAGTTTACATCAATAGGAATATCTTCTGGTTTACAAGTACTATATGTAGAATTCATATGTATTGTCTTTGTTTTCTATTTCTATTTATTTTGTATTTTTTCTCAGAATCTGGTGTCAAATAAGATGTTGGGAGTCAGAGAGAGAGTCAGAGCAGTCGTACCCCGAATGATATGAGGCTCGTTGACCAGGGAGTCTCTGGTTCCACCTTGGACGGGCAGCGGAGAGCAGTGAGTACTTTAACCAGTGTACGACACACACACACACACTCACACACACACACACACACACACACTTACACACACACCTCCGCCGCCACCGCCAGTGAAGCACACAGGTGTTTATGACAAGATCAGCACAGAGAGTTTCCAGTGAAGACCCTCGGAGACACAAGCCCAGCAAGAAGAGCTCGGGTCACACACACCAGACCTCAGTAGGTCTTCATGAAGGCAGGGATGGAGAGAAGATGGAGACACGTCCAGACAACAGTCATGGTGTGAACTAAAGCTTCTCTTTAACCGCCTCAAAAAAGATCACGGTGTACATTTTAGGACATTGTCAGGTGTCAGAGCGAGCGACCACCATTGGATCGAACTTTCTAAGGCTTCAAAATAAAAGTCTAGCATCTGGAAAACAGTAAAAGAACAATTTTATTTTGAATAAAACCGGAAATACACCGATTTGACAGGTTTAACAATAATAATAAATGTTATTTAAAGGCGCCTTTCAAGGAAACCAAAGATCGCTTCACAATAAAATCATATATTACAATAAAAACACACAATACTTACCTTACTTGTATCCAAATCTAATATATATATTTTGTAGTTTAAATCAGTGACGTCACATGCATTTCCAGATTCCGGTTTAAATAGTTATGTTTTTTCCAGACCCTGATTTTGTTTTGTCTATTATCGTTATCACATCAATTCCTGGTTTCATTCGAAATAAAATGCTTTGTTTATTTTTTTTTTCCAGATGGTATCTGATGGAGTTTTTGTCTGGTGACTTTTATTTTGAAGCCTGAGAAACTTCGATCTGATGGATGTTTTTCGGAAACTGTTTGTTCTGAGACCTGAAGCCCTCGTTTTGAGACCTGAAGCCTTAGTTTTGAGACCTGAAGCCTTAGTTTTGAGACCTGAAGCCTTAGTTTTGAGACCTGAAGCCTTAGTTTTGAGACCTGAAGCCTTAGTTTTGAGACCTGAAGCCTTAGTTTTGAGACCTGAAGCCTTAGTTTTGAGACCTGAAGCCTTAGTTTTGAGACCTGAAACCTTAGTTTTGAGACCTGAAGCCTTCGTTTTGAGACCTGAAGCCTTAGTTTTGAGACCTGAAGCCTTAGTTTTGAGACCTGAAGCCTTAGTTTTGAGACCTGAAGCCTTCGTTTTGAGACCTGAAGCCTTCGTTTTGAGACCTGCCTTTTTGAGACCTGAAGCCTTAGTTTTGAGACCTGAAGCCTTAGTTTTGAGACCTGAAGCCTTAGTTTTGAGACCTGAAGCCTTAGTTCTGAGACCTTTTTTGAGCTAGACCTGAAGCCTTAGTTTTGAGACCTGAAGCCTTCGTTTTGAGACCTGAAGCCTTCGTTCTGAGACCTGAAGCCTTAGTTTTGAGACCTGAAGCCTTCGTTTTCAGACCTGAAGCCTTCGTTTTGAGACCTGAAGCCTTAGTTTTGAGACCTGAAGCCTTCGTTTTGAGACCTGAAGCCTTCGTTTCAGACCTGAAGCCTTCCGAAGTTCGTTTTGAGACCTGAAGCCTTCGTTTTGAGACCTGAAGCCTTAGTTTTGAGACCTGAAGCCTTCGTTTTGAGACCTGAAGCCTTAGTTTTGAGACCTGAAGCCTTCGTTTTGAGACCTGAAGCCTTAGTTTTGAGACCTGAAGCCTTCGTTTTGAGACCTGAAGCCTTAGTTTTGAGACCTGAAGCCTTAGTTTTGGGACCTGAAGCCTTCGTTTTGAGACCTGAAGCCTTCGTTTTGAGACCTGAAGCCTTAGTTTTGAGACCTGAGCCTTCGTTTTGAGACCTGAAGCCTTAGTTTTGAGACCTGAAGCCTTAGTTTTGAGACCTGAAGCCTTCGTTTTGAGACCTGAAGCCTTCGTTTTGAGACCTGAAGCCTTAGTTTTGAGACCTGAAGCCTTAGTTTTGAGACCTGAAGCCTTCGTTTTGAGACCTGAAGCCTTCGTTTTGAGACCTGAAGCCTTAGTTTTGAGACCTGAAGCCTTCGTTTTGAGTCCTGAAGCCTTCGTTTTGAGACCTGAAGCCGTTGGACCTGAAGCCTTCGTTTTGAGACCTGAAGCCTTAGTTTTGAGACCTGAAGCCTTAGTTCTGAGACCTGAAGCCTTCGTTTTGAGACCTGAAGCCTTCGTTTTGAGACCTGAAGCCTTCGTTTTGAGACCTGAAGCCTTCGTTTTGAGACCTGAAGCCTTAGTTTTGAGACCTGAAGCCTTAGTTTTGAGACCTGAAGCCTTCGTTTTGAGACCTGAAGCCTTAGTTTTGAGACCTGAAGCCTTCGTTTTGAGACCTGAAGCCTTCGTTCTGAGACCTGATGATGTCCTAAAATGGACACCGTAGTCGAGGGATGTTTCAAATGGACGTCGTCCATCACACACATCCACTCCTGAAGCTGCTGACGTCGGCATTTTCTCAAGACCGAGATTAAAGTCTCCTACGTTTGTGGAGCACAAATATAAGATGTAACAAAAATAGGAAAAATTATGTGTGATCTTAAAACTGTTATTTCATTTTATATTAATTCAATTCAGGATTTTGCAAATAAAAAAAATCGATAAGATCGTAAAAAAGATGGACAGAATTTATTAGGCTTTTTTTTTCTTAAGACGAATAGAGACGTACATGTGCAACGATGTTGGTCAACTTTTATTTTGAAAAACATCAAATTGACCAATTTACCTATAACTCTCGCCAAATAATAATAATAAAAACAGATTTTTGTTCAAATTGATGTTATTAGTCGGTTAACTTAAGCTGACCAGGAATTATAAATTACAATTTTTAAAGGTACATTTATTTCATGTTTACAACAATAGGAATATTATCTATTTTACAAGTTATATATATATTTAAAATTCTAACTTATTTTTCTTTGTTTTCCATCTATATTTTAGATGAGAATAGTTTCCTACGACAATGAAATATATTTTTAACGTTATATATTTCTAAAATAATAATGTCTCATTCAATATAAATTAACATTTTTAATGCGGAATATAATATCTAAATACATTTTTCAAGCACAAAAAGGTAGAATAAATATATATTTTTTTTACTTACTTACTTACGACGAATAGAGATGTTTCATGGTACGTGTACACCGTGTTGATCAACTTTTATTTTGAAAAACATAAAAAATTGTCCAATTTACCTTTAACTCCCGACAACTAATAATAATAATTTTCTTGTTAAAGCTGATGTTAATAGTCAGTTTATTTAAGTTGACCAGGAAATGATTGACAGAAAATGTCTCCAGAGAAATATTTTATCCTATTTTATCAAAATATTTCGTCCTGTGTTGAAATTTTAGATGAAATTGGTCGCAAATTAAAAAAAACTTCCAGTTACAGGAACCACCTCGTCCGTCCACATCTGATATTGATCAACCAGCGCTTGGATCAATCTTAGGGAACTAGACCTTGAAGTAAACACCAAAAATGAAAATAGATTTTTGTATTTCTATGCGTAAATTCATTAAAAAAAAAAAAAATGGCTGCAGATTATCTACCTGCAGATCTTATTCTAGTTAAAAACTTCTAACTACTTAAACCATTGTCTTTGACAGTAGCGACGTCAAACAAATCTTTTGGCAAAATGGATATTTTTGGACATTATTCAACCAAACTTTGTGTTATTCAGTGAATACACGCAATTTTTAAAACCTAAACCAAAACATACTTGTTTTTAAAATGTTATCCGAGCGAGTCTTTACGGTCGTTTGGCTGGCGATGTGTCGACGAGGCTTCGCGAAACATCTGGAGTTTGAAAATGAGGCAAAGTTTCAATGAGTTAGTAGGTCAGAGCCAAAGATTATGAAGCAGAGAGCGACATCTAGTGACAACCTTTCAAGATGAAGACACCGTATCATGATAACCCACCAGGTGTTTCATGAAGCCTCATCGACACATCACTACTTCGAAAAGTATCGTACGATGCGAGCTCGTTTTCGGACCAAAAAAACAACCAAATTTCATTTATAATGACTTAGAAGTACGTTTTGAGTTTCGTTTTTCACGTCACCGTAGTAACATGAATCTTACGCTAAGCTAACTCGTAGCAAAAATACACAACATGAAAACTAACGTTGTATTTTTCGCCAGAATAGTTTTCAAGAGTCTATCTCTGCACACCATGGACTTGTCAGGTGAGTACCAGGGAAACATGGAGTGGACCATGAATGCATTAGTGAGTATTTCAGCGAGTATTTTCCGCTGAAGACATGCTCGCGAGAGTAACACAAACATAACAAAACTCACCCGTCACCCACTTCCCGTCCGCACCGATCTGTTGCCCTAGAGTTCAACAAATCATTTTAGTTCCTCTCTCGAGTCTTTGGATCCAAGAGTTCTTACCCTCGATGACTCGCGTCACTTTTGTGATGCTGGGCTCTCCGGAGATGACCCGGGTCACCTTGGTGATGGACGGCTCGCCCCCAACCACCACCTTGGTGATGGTGGGCTCGGTCTCGATGACCCGGGTCACCTTGGTGATGGAGGGCTCGCCCCCAACCACCACCTTGGTGATGGTGGGCTCGGTCTCGATGACCCGGGTCACCTTGGTGATGGAGGGCTCGCCTCCAACCACCACCTTGGTGATGGTGGGTTCGGTCTCGATGACCCGGGTCACCTTGGTGATGGACGGCTCGCCCCCAACCACCACCTTGGTGATGGTGGGTTCGGTCTCGATGACCCGGGTCACCTTGGTGATGGTGGGCTCGCCCCCAACCACCACCCTGGTAACCGTGGGTTCGGTCTCGATGACCCGGGTCACCTTGGTGATGGTGGGCTGACCTTCGATGACCTTGGTGGTCACGAAAGGTTCTTCCTTGATGACGCGGGTGACTGTGTGTTCTCCATCGGCCCATTTAACGCCGGTACCTGCAGGACAGACGAGTAAAAGACGCTGAAAAAAACTAAGGAGTTGAAAAGGTTTGTCATTTGATGTGACGTCAGGCAAGCATGTGACCTGAGGCTGCTCTCCCATTGGTTAGTTCAGGATTATTGTGTCGTTCTTAAGACTTCAGTAGCTTTTAAGGTATATTTTGAATCCTCTTGAGTCAGACTTTTTATCGTTGACTTTTTTTTTACTGTATCTGTAAAACTATAGACTCTTTTTTTCTCTTTTTTACTTTGTATTTCCATCTTAAAAAAACATTTTCATCACGTCCTATGGAAGTATATTAGTGCCATCACGATATTAAATATTTAAATTTACATTATATATCCATTTGTTTATTGAAATGTAGTTTTTTTTTCTAATTTAGAACATGTATTTTTTAATTATTGGAAAAGTAACATCGAACTATTTAAAAAAAGAAAAATTGATTTTCAATAAATTAGATTTAAAAATAATTCAGGTTCAAACCTTTCAATAAACAAATGATTGAATTCAATTTAATAGTAACAAATAATCTAATATTTAATATATCAATTATATTTTTTCAATTATTAAATAAAAAAAGCCTTAAATATACAACATTTTGTAAAATATGCGTAAAAAATTTATTTATTTTGAAAATATTCGATATTTTTCATTAAATTATATATATATAAAGATAAAGAGATCATTTCAATAAACAAATGATTAAATTAAATTATAAATTAATAAATAACAAACCCTCAATATATAAATTATTATTTTTTTAATTCTTAAAAAAAAGCCTAGAAAATACTTAATAATGTTATTGGATAATTATAAAATAATTATTGAATTTGTTAAATATGTGTAAAAAAACAAACACGAACACGAAACAAATATAAAATAAATATATTATATAAATTTTGTGTTATATTATTTTTAAAAAGATCGTTTCAATATACAAATTATTAAATTAAATTATTTCTCAAAAAATTATAAATACAAAATAACGTTAAAAAAAATTCAAATTAAAAGTTTAAACATTTAAAATAATCTGATGACACTTTTGTTCTTTTATCTTCTCCACAAAGAATAAAATTATGGAAAACAGAATTATTAAAAATGACGATTTCTACTTCATAAAAGATGAATCGAGGATCAAAGATAAATATAACCTTTTTTTAAACCACTTGTATCTCCTTGAAACCTTCTTATCAAATGATAACCTTTAGTTTCACCTTTAATTCCACCGTTCATCCAAACACTCCTGATAACACATGGAGTGGGAGTGTGTGTGTAGGCGTGTGTGTCTGAGGAAGTGTGTGTTGCATCATCTACAATCACACGTGTAAATCATTTCGCTCGTACATTGACAGCTTTTATTTCTTTTTTTTTTAATGGCGAGATTTAACTGGAGTTGAATTCCTTCGCCCTGTGAGTTTTTCCTCCTCGGCCAAGATAAGACACCAGCCTTAAGTCATCTGGAAACCACCAAGATTCGGATCACATATTTTTGCCATCGTCTAGGTTGCGGCTTGATAAACAGAAGATGAATGATCAGTTCCTGAAGATAAATTCTCAGTTTAGATTCAGGTTCTTTGCATCAGTAACTCTACAGGGACAAATACAATGGTGTGTTTGTGACCCAGAACCTGGAAGCCATTAAAAGAGCTACAATGGAGGGTTTGATTGAGCAGGAGATGAACGTGATTGTCTGTAATCCGTACGTTTGGTGACATCAAGTTGAAACAGGAATGAGAGTCACAGGTTGCATCATGGGTACAACGTTGAATTGATTTATAGGGTTTGTTTTTCTTTGGGAAGAAACTGAGTATTTAGCAAAAACTGTGTCGCTTTTAACAAGCAAAGTATTCAAGGCGAAAGTTTGATCTTGTCAAGAAATCAAAAACAACGTTTATTTATCTAAACATATCCATGCAAAAGCAAAAAATCGTTGTTATTTTTCTTTGATCTTTGTTATGAATCTTTATCTTTAGACTTAAGATTGTATCATCTTGTTCTTTTTCTTTGTTTTTGTTCTTATTTTATATTGATTTATTACTTCTTTTTTTATGAAAAATTGCTGTATTTGCTGTGGCTATTGGAAAAAACTATTTCAATAAAGTTCTACCTTACCTTACCTTACCTTACCTTTGTATTTCCTCAATTTTGAAATGGAAATATAGACGTTTGAATTTAATAAGATTGTGTTTTTACTCTGCTATGACAATTTTATTGCTTTTTGACTTTGTGCAAAGGATTATGGGTAGAATGGGCAGATACCCATAGCTTGATGTTATTGTTAGATACAAACGTTTGCTTTGAGGTATTACCTTACCTTACCTTACCTTACCTTACCCCTATTATAAATATACATGTGTAGGATCATGTAGAGCTTGTTTTGGGGTTTATCATTTTTATCTCATTGGTAGTAAAGAGAATAGTGTACTTCGACTGTACTTCCGTGAACTGAACTATAGATTTGGAGTGTAAATGCTCCTACCCAGGTGCAAAACAAATAGAATCAAGGACTCATTCATTCCTCGGGCTATTCAATTGTACAATTTGAGTACAATGAGTTCGGGGGCAGGAGTGGAGTAAAAGTATCTAGATGTTCTGTTCTATGTTAGTCTTAGTATCCTTTGTCTTTGTTGTTTTTCTTTGACTTATGTTCTTTATCTTTAGACTTAGATTGTATCATCTTTCTCTTTATGTTCTTGTTCTTATTATATTTTGATTTATTTTTTATTTTTCATGAAAAATTGCTGTATTTTCTGTGGCTATTGAAAAAAAAACAATTTCAAATCAATAAAGTTTTACCTCACCTTACCTTACCTTATAACTAGTACACCTGTAGTAAAAGTACACCTGAGTTGAAATTTAAGTTTAAATGTAATCCGATGTAGCATCAAATAAGTATCATTTTAGTACAATCCAAATATATCCAAGCGTCGTTACTATACTAACACTGATACTTAGGTCAACTTGATCAAATTAACTTAAACTGTAATACTTGTTCCTCAGGGATAACTTGATCAAATGAACTTAAACTGTAATACTTGTTCCTCAGGGATAACTTGATCAAATTAACTTAAACTGTAATACTTGTTCCTCAGGGATAACTTGATTAAATTAACTTAAACTGTAATACTTGTTCCTCAGGGATAACTTGATCAAATGAACTTAAACTGTAATACTTGTTCCTCAGGGATAACTTGATCAAATTAACTTAAACTGTAATACTTGTTCCTCAGGGATAACTTGATTAAATTAACTTAAACTGTAATCTTTTCCTCAGGGATAACTTGATCAAATTAACTTAAACTGTAATACTTGTTCCTCAGGGATAACTTGATCAAATTAACTTAAACTGTAATACTTGTTCCTCAGGGATAACTTGATCAAATTAACTTAAACTGTAATACTTGTTCCTCAGGGATAACTTGATCAAATTAACTTAAACTGTAATACTTGTTCCTCAGGGATAACTTGATCAAATTAACTTAAACTGTAATACTTGTTCCTCAGGGATAACTTGATCAAATTAACTTAAACTGTAATACTTGTTCCTCAGGGATAACTTGATCAAATTAACTTAAACTGTAATACTTGTTCCTCAGGGATAACTTGATCAAATTAACTTAAACTGTAATACTTGTTCCTCAGGGATAACTTGATCAAATTAACTTAAACTGTAATACTTGTTCCTCAGGGATAACTTGATCAAATTAACTTAAACTGTAATACTTGTTCCTCAGGGATAACTTGAATCAAATTAACTTAAACTGTAATACTTGTTCCTCAGGGATAACTTGATCAAATTAACTTAAACTGTAATACTTGTTCCTCAGGGATAACTTGATCAAATTAACTTAAACTGTAATACTTGTTCCTCAGGGATAACTTGATCAAATTAACTTGTTCCTCAGGGAAACTTGAATTAACTTAAACTGTAATACTTGTTCTTCAGGGATAACTTGATTAAATTAACTTGAACTGTAATACTTGTTCCTCAGGGATAACTTGATTAAATTAACTTAACGTGTAATACTTGTTCCTCAGGGACAACTTGATCAAATTAACTTAACGTGTAATACTTGTTCCTCAGGGATAACTTGATCAAATTAACTTAAACTGTAATACTTGTTCCTCAGGGATAACTTGATTTAAATTAATTTACGTGTAATACTTGTTCCTCAGGGATAACTTGATTAAATTAACTTAACGTGTAATACTTGTTCCTCAGGGATAACTTGATCAAATTAATAACTTAACCTGTAATACTTGTTCCTCAGGGATAACTTGATCAAATTAACTTAAACTGTAATACTTGTTCCTCAGGGATAACTTGATTAAATTAACTTAACGTGTAATACTTGTTCCTCAGGGATAACTTGATTAAATTAACTTAACGTGTAATACTTGTTCCTCAGGGATAACTTGATCAAATTAACTTAAACTGTAATACTTGTTCCTCAGGGATAACTTGATCAAATTAACTTAAACTGTAATACTTGTTCCTCAGGGATAACTTGATCAAATTAACTTAAACTGTAATACTTGTTCCTCAGGGATAACTTGATCAAATTAACTTAAACTGTAATACTTGTTCCTCAGGGATAACTTGATCAAATTAACTTAAACTGTAATACTTGTTCTAACTTGTAATACTTGTTCCTCAGGGATAACTTGATCAAATTAACTTAAACTGTAATACTTGTTCCTCAGGGATAACTTGATCAAATTAACTTAAAACTGTAATACTTGTTCCTCAGGGATAACTTGATCAAATTAACTTAAACTGTAATACTTGTTCCTCAGGGATAACTTGATTAAATTAACTTAACGTGTAATACTTGTTCCTCAGGGATAACTTGATCAAATTAACTTAAACTGTAATACTTGTTCCTCAGGGATAACTTGATCAAATTAACTTAAACTGTAATACTTGTTCCTCAGGGATAACTTGATCAAATTAACTTAAACTGTAATACTTGTTCCTCAGGGATAACTTGATCAAATTAACTTAAACTGTAATACTTGTTCCTCAGGGATAACTTGATCAAATTAACTTAAACTGTAATACTTGTTCCTCAGGGATAACTTGATCAAATTAACTTAAACTGTAATACTTGTTCCTCAGGGATAACTTGATCAAATTAACTTAAACTGTAATACTTGTTCCTCAGGGATAACTTGATTAAATTAACTTAAACTGTAATACTTGTTCCTCAGGGATAACTTGATCAAATTAACTTAAACTGTAATACTTGTTCCTCAGGGATAACTTGATCAAATTAACTTAAACTGTAATACTTGTTCCTCAGGGATAACTTGATCAAATTAACTTAAACTGTAATACTTGTTCCTCAGGGATAACTTGATTAAATTAACTTAACGTGTAATACTTGTTCCTCAGGGATGACTTGATCAAATTAACTTAAACTGTAATACTTGTTCCTCAGGGATAACTTGATTAAATTAACTTAACGTGTAATACTTGTTCCTCAGGGATAACTTGATTAAATTAACTTAACGTGTAATACTTGTTCCTCAGGGATAACTTGATTAAATTAACTTAACGTGTAATACTTGTTCCTCAGGGATAACTTGATTAAATTAACTTAACGTGTAATACTTGTTCCTCAGGGACAACTTGATTAAATTAACTTAACGTGTAATACTTGTTCCTCAGGGATAACTTGATTAAATTAACTTAAACTGTAATACTTGTTCCTCAGGGATAACTTGATCAAATTAACTTAAACTGTAATACTTGTTCCTCAGGGATAACTTGATCAAATTAACTTAAACTGTAATACTTGTTCCTCAGGGATAACTTGATTAAATTAACTTAAACTGTAATACTTGTTCCTCAGGGATAACTTGATCAAATTAACTTAAACTGTAATACTTGTTCCTCAGGGATAACTTGATGTCATTCATAAGCTCATATTTTCCTGAATCTAGAAGAACTATTCGTAGCCTCCTCAGTGAGTCGGGAACACTGTGCACTGGAACACGAGTCAAACACTGATCCTGCTCCAGTTCTTCGCTACTGTCACTCCAGACGTAAACAAAGTTACTTTTTTCTCTCCACGCTGGAGATGAAATCACTCGCATTCTCCGCGGATCAGTGAGACACTGGATCGCCCTCCAACACTCTCGACTCTGTTACGCGATACATCAAGAGATCCGGCCCAGCTGGAGGAGGAAGAAAAAAAAGGTTCCTGGTCCTACTTTGACAGCCTAATTACCGCGTCTCCTGTGGGACCTCATTAAGTCCCGGTCAATGTGGACTTGAGGCTCAGCAGAGTCGGAAGGAAAAGACCCGAGCGGCGTGTTCTCTGAAGGTTAACAAGCTCGTCCTACCTGACTCCGTGTACTGTGTAGTTGTGATGGTTCTTCCTGCGAACGAAAATAAAATGTTATTGAATTTATTGTTATTTTTACTGGATCGACGAGTGGTTTGGAACTCACTGAGGAAGGTGAGAGGGATCTCTCTGTAGGTGTATCCAGACACGTACTGCAGCCAAATAAGAAGAATAAAGAGTTACACAAAGTTTTGAACATTCTTATAAATAGGAAATTAGTCAAGTTATCTTTCAGTGCATATTTCTCTCATAACTTGGTATTGTTAATACAAATATTCCCTGTTAAAACTGTTGAATCTATCAATCTATCTATCCTCTATATATACATATGTTTATAGGATATTTTTGTATATGATTTTCACTGGTTTTTAGCCTTTTTTGTCCACTTCAAAGTCTAAAAAGGTTGCGGACTAACTACCCCCTTAATATTAGCTGCAATAGCTAGCATGCTAACTTCCTTCGTCTTATTTTAAACTAGGTTTTAAACTCAATTATAGCTTCGTAGCTCAAATATTATTAAAGTGACAGCCTTTTAAAAGTCACAAGTTTGTGGGTTTCCTTCAGTCCTTCAAAGCTTTTCTGTGATTTTTCCCAATGTGTCGTGGTTGGGCCGAAAAATTACGCTAACACACTTTTAAAGGGACGTTAAAATATTAAAACTCATTCACTTTGCATTTTGCCATCATTTTTCCCTTTTTTTTAAAAAAAGTTTTTGTATCTTAGAAAAGTACTGTGGCAACACCGGGGTCTTCAGCGAGTATTTTATATTCATTTGTAACCAAATTAAATTTTTCATTCATTTTACTTTTTTAAATAATGACCTAAAATTCCTGATTTCTTCTTGCCCCTATAATGCATACACCTACTCGCTACAACGTAGACACTGTTTCTTTAAGTGACATAACATACAGATTAAATCGATCTGGCGCGGGAGCCAAGGCCTTAAGTAGGCAAGCTTCCACACAACTTGGGGCCGTTATATAGAGTTTATTAACCATCCATTCCATGAATCGTGACTGTTTTTTCATCTGTAAGGTATGTTTTTAAAATGACCTTTTTTAAATTTTAAACTGAATAGCACATTAGCTAGCTGGGTAAGCTAAGTGCTAGCTTGCTTAATTCCGTAAACCTCCTGTTAAATAACATAGCTATCGTTTTGAGTACAGAAAACATTCATTATTTTAAAATACATCCTTGCATTTTGTCACAAATGGATCTTGTACTTCAAACTACTCGAAAAAGAATACCTGAGCAACAAATAATAATAAAAATTAGTACAAAAATATATTCGTTGAAGGTTATACGTGTCTTACATACAGCAAATGTTTTTGAAATTATCTTTTATGAGAAGCTAAATGACAGTAAAAACCGCACCTTGATCTGAATGTAGCGGATCAACTTCCTGAGCAGCACCATCAGGTCCTGGCGACCCACGGGAAGATCTGGGTTCCATTGAAAAACCGTTACTAAGTGGATTCCGTAACGTGCCGCGGACTCAACTCACCGACGGGATAGAGGACGTTCTTCACCACGTGGATCACGCCGTTGGTGGCCATCAGGTCGCTCTTGGCCACGTCCACGTTGTTGACGTGGATGGAGTTGTTCACCTGAGGGTCCAGCAAAGACTTCAAAAGACTTTTAAGTGCAAAACCAGGCGGTTCTGGTGAAATCATTGACTTTCATTTCCTGTGATGACGCCTCCATGAAGGAGGCTTAAGGTGTAAGTGAAGGAAACGTTTTCCTTCATCCCTTTAAAGCAGCTCGGCCACTTTACATTAATCCTTGGGTTTAAAATGACATCCTTCGAGTAACTGCCGCACAAATAAGTCCATATGTTATCCCGAGTTTTCAGGATAAGATTGTAAAATGGAAGGAAAATTCAGCTGAAAACTCATTTGCTACTGGACCTCATGTTGACTAATAGTTTGGATTATTTTCAGAGAGATCTGTTCAGTTATAGACAAAAATGTTTGTCCATGCTAATGTAGCTACCGGCGCTAACCCGTCTTCATCAAAAAAGATACTTAAAAACATCCAAATACTTCCATACTGCTCGTCTGTAACGTCCATCTTGTATTGAAGCCTCGACATAGGAAGTTGCTTAGAAAAAAATTCAAAAAATTCAATATTTTAAGATTGTTTGTAGCGAAAGATCGCAGGCTATTAGCTTAAATCTTTCAATGTGCACGAACACTGGATCTTCCGCTACCAACAAACTTATAAAGACTTATTTTACTTTTTTTTCGGAAATACTTCTAATGTCGAGGCTTCAGTACAAGGTGTACATTACAGACGAGCAGTATGGAGGTATTTGGATGTTGTTAAAGTGATCGTGAAGTTATTGACAAAAAATGTTTTGTAGCATGTGATGCTAACTTCTCTTCATCTTCGTCCAAAAAGACACACATTCAAATTCCTCTGTACTGCTCATCTTGTATTGAGCTTCAACGTTTACGGAAAAAATTAAATAAGTATTTATTTCAAGATTGTTTTTAGCAGAAGCTGCTAGGCTAGCTGCTAGGCTAGCTGCTAGGCCAACATCCTGCACAGACAGGAAGTGAAACAATCTTAAAATATGGACTTTTCTGAACAATTCCTCATGTTAATCAAAGAGGGACGTTACAGACGCGCAGTATGGAGGTATTTAGATGTTTTTTAAGTGTCATTTGGACGATAACTCTGAAAATATTTCTAAACTAGTCCTGAAAAAAATACTTCTAACCAAATTACTTGATTTAATAAATGCTTTAGTAGTTAAAAAAAAAGTGTTTAAGTCTAAGAAGATCCGATTTGTTATTATATAACATTTAAAATGAACAAACATTTTTCTCTATAACTCTAAAAAAGAACAGATTACTCTGAAAATAATCCAAGTTGACACATGAGTCAATAAAGTATCGCTAAGTATTAAACTTAAAAAAACATCTGAGATGAATCTGAGGTTTCCTCTCAAATTGTGTGGAAACGTTATGAAGTATTTTCTATTCCAGGAGTCAAATCCTAACACAGTACTTGCAAGTGTGTTTGGATGTTGCTGCGGATGGTTACCATAGCGACGGCAGTTAACATTTGGGCAAAGATTAAAACATTGATGAGAGTTGGCAAAAGAAGCACAATCTAATGTTTGAATCTCTTCAAAGCACCTGGAAGAATTCTTTCTCAATAACATCCCGGGGATGAAGACGGTCCGGGCAGTCGTGCCAGTCCTTGAACACTTGAGATCCTCGCTGCTCATTAAAGGACTCCATGGATGTGATGCTGCCAGACCTGGCATCGTGACGGGGAAAAAAAAATTGGACTCCCTCGGTATGGGAGGCGATCAAGATAAATGTTGACGGGACGCCAGGCTTTATTACTGCTGGCTCAGACCCAGAGATGTAACAGATTAGTCTTTTTGTCCATTGTTTAACGGAGGTAGAAAAGAACTCTTGAAACAGGACCTTCTTACAAAAAATGTCTTCTGAGTCGACTTCTTGAACTAATGGCCAAACAAAAACTTTCGATAATGAGATTTGAGATAATTTTCAGAGAGGGACGTTACAGACGAGCAGTTTGAAGGTATTTGGATGTTTTTACGTGTCTTTTTGGATGAAGATGAAGACAACTGAGCTCCAGTAGCTACATTAAAATGAACAAATATTGTTGTGTATAACTCCAAAAAGAACAGATTACTCAACTGAAAATAAACCCAACCCTTAGTCGACATGATTTTGAGTAGAAAATGAGTGAAGTTTTGATTTTGGCGGAACTATCCGTTTAAGATACTTCATGGTAAACATGGAGAACCTCCTGACACACCTGGAGACATGTGCTGTGTCTCAAATCTAACACTACCCTTAGTGCCCTTCTTTACAGTACACTTAGACAGTGCACTTACTTGCGTAGTGCACACATTTCTAAAGATAGTACTGTCTCAAATCAAACTCTGCTGCTACACACTAACAGGAAATGACAGTTTCTTCTACTTTTTAACACTGATTGTAACTCTATCATCAACACTTGACAACACTTTTCACCAATTGAAACAAGTTATTAAGTTGTGTTTCATTGTGTTATTATTGTTGTTTTGTGGTCAAATGAGTGTTTTCTCAAGACATTAATGTCAGTATCTGCTCCGAAGACGCGTCGTCAGTGACGTAGCTTGAGTTTAGCTTGAGTTTAGCTTGAGTTTAGCTTGAGTTTAGCTTGAGTTTAGCTTCAGTTTAGCTTCAGTTTAGCTTCATCTACGTCACTAAGATGGAGGACGTCGAGGGTGGAAAGTGTCCATCGATCTACACTTGATTTTCTGAACAATCGAGTGCTCATTGCACACTACATTTTCGCACACTGCTCACAGGGATTGCACTCAAAATATGAAGTGCAGAAGTGCACGATTTGAGACACGCCCGTGATCTTGCCAGCGTGTTCTCCTCCCAGTTGGACCAGGATCTCTACCTTTCCATCTCCTGTCCAACAAAAAGATCTGCCCTCAGCATGCTCAGACCGACGTTGACATTGACGGCATCATGACATCACTCGAGTCAATCAATGCCTCGTCGTCCGGATCTGTCGGGACTAGTCTTCCCCAAACACTTTCCAAAGTTCACGAGCCTCTTGAGGTTTTGTTCCGGCTACCACCTCATCCTCCGCTGACAGCTTGGACGGATGTTGAACTCCAGGCACTCCTTCTTTTGTTAGTCGCTTTTAAAAGAGAGAACTTGAGATGTTTCCAGGACAACAAGGTGATTCAGTTCCTCCACTGGATCCTCTGAACGCCCCGAGGTCTCAAGTCGGATGGAAAGTCTTCACAAAGGCAACAAGTTCACGTCGCCACAGCCGAAGATTGAGAGACAGTTTCTCACCAATAATACCTTTGACTCTTACACAGAAGCCATGGTTCAAGGTTCTTAATGCAAACATGACACTTGATATCTGCCATCGATGCTGGTTTTCACTGGTATTTTCACAGCTTCCAGGGAAAGAATCTTCAGGCGGGTTGCAGGAAATGCGGGACACTTTGAGTATCTCGATGTTTAAACAACAAGCTCAGGCAAAGTACAGATTGTCTGATATGAATCTAACGCAGGAGAGAAGAAGAAAGTTCTCAGGAAAATCAAGAGCTTTGTCTTTGGAATTCAAGAACTTAAGGGTTAAAGCGCATGGTTCTCTTTCAGGGACTTTACAGTTTCTTCAGCATAACCACAGCAAACTTAATTGACTGTTTTTGTGTCCAATACTCAAACGAACAGCTGATGAAGTTTCATGAAACAGCTGATGAGGTTTCATGAAACAGCTGATGAGGTTTCATGAAACAGCTGATGAGGTTTCATGAAACAGCTGATGAGCTTTCATAAAACAGCTGATGAGGTTTCATGAAACAGCTGATGAGGTTTCATAAAACAGCTGATGAGGTTTCATGAAACAGCTGATGTAGTTTCATGAAACAGCTGATGATGTTTCATAACAGCGATGATGGGTTTCGCTATAAAACAGCTGATGATGTTTCATAAAACAGCTGATGAGGTTTCATAAAACAGCTGATGAGGTTTCATAAAACAGCTGATGAAGTTTTATGAAACAGCTGTTGAAGTGTTATGAAACAGCTGATGAGGTTTCACGAAACAGCTGATAAGGTTTCATGAAACAGCTGATGAGGTTTCATGAAACAGCTGATGAGGTTTCATAAAACAGCTGATGAGGTTTCATAAAACAGCTGATGTTTCACGAAACAGCTGATAAGGTTTCATGAAACAGCTGATAAGGTTTCATGAAATGACAAGGTTTCATAAAACAGCTGATGAAGTTTCCTAAAACAGCTGATTAAGTTTCATGAAACATCTGATGATGTTTCATAAAAAGATAAAAGAGTTCATGTTTAGTTTTATGATACAGTGTCATAATGTCCAGTTGTGGCTGCAACTGATGGACCCGAACAACGATCCTTCAGCCGCTCCACAACCTGGTGGACCGGATCATAAGTTGGTACTCACAGAAAGAACCTGCAGGTTGCTGCCCTGAAGGGTCTTCAGCAGGTTGGTCACTCCTCCCTCCAGACCCCCGTTGATGAAGACGCCATTGCTGAGGTGATACAGCAGGATGGTCCTCAGACCGTTCACGTCGTCTGTGGAGTCACATCACTGGGTGAGTGAGAAGATCTCAAGAAGGAACTCATGTTTCCAGAACTGACTCTTCAGCACAGACAGCTCTTCTCTACTGACGCCACTGAAGGCGTCGTCTGTCGGCGCGAAGATGGTGTAGGAGCCCTCCTGCCTCAGCAGGTCCGTGAGGCCCGCGGTCTCCATCAGACCCAGGAAGATCCTGGAGGAACATCAAACCGTTTAGATCCCTGTGTGGGGGTGTGTGTGTGTGTGTGTGTGTGTGTGTGTGTGTGTGTGTGTGTGTGTGTGTGTGTGTGTGTGTGTGTGTGTGTGTGTGTGTGTGTGTGTGTGTGGGGGTGTGTGTTTGCGTGTGGGTGTGTGTGTGTGTGTGTGTGTGGGGTGTGGGTGTGTGTGTGTGTGTGTGGGTGTGTGTGTGTGTGTGTGTTCGTGTGTGTGTGCGTGTGCGTGTGCGAGTGTGTGTGTGTGTGTGTGTGTGGGTGTGTGTGTGTGTGTGTGTGTGTGTGTGTGTGTGTGTGTGTGTGTGTGTGTGTGTGTGTGTGTGTGTGTGTGTGTGTGTGTGTGTGTGGCTCGTTCACACACAGTTGTTGGCGTCACATCATCATTAGTGTTCACTTGTGAGTCAAACATCTGTTTCTTCAGCGACGCCAGGAAAATAACATCAGGAGGATAAACATGTTTTCTTTTCTGTTTCATGTCTTATTTTAAGGGTCTTCGACTCCACTGGTCACCACAGTTCACTTCTGCACTTTCTTTTATCAACGTCTTCCAAGAACTTGATCCATATTTTTGGGGGATTTTTTGTGTATTTTCTTTTTGGGTCATTTCCACCTAATTTATTTAAATAACTTATTTTATTTGAGAATCGAAAGTGATTAGAATGTAATGAATTGTTGAGTTTTAAATTGAAATGTAATTCATTTTTTATTGAATTTTTGAATTCAATAACTTATAACTATATTGAAAGGTTGAACATTCTTTTTAAATCATTCAATTTAAACATATATATTACATCTTTACTCAAAGAATTTATTATTCTAATTACAATCATTCAAAAATACATTTTATAAATTCAATATTTGTATTATTTATAGTCAGTAACAGCACCGAGCTGCTTGACAGCCAATCACACGACTGGCCACGTGGTCGTTTGGATGAGTAACATTTTATATTGAATTTAAAAGGCCATGAATAACAAAATATTACATTTAGAACATTTATTTTTTTATGTGGGATTGCTTTTTTTTCAGTTAAATTTTTCATTAAAAATAACGAATTCAAGGTTGTAGCTAAAATAGGACTGGTTAAAATTAATTCAATCTTTTTGAAGTTCAATGAATTTGAAAATGTAAATATTTTTAAATTAATTTATTGAAGAAAACCGAATTCAATATAGACATTTATAAATGAAATGATTGAAAAGAAATATGTTAAAAAATTCAATGCTTAACACAACAATATGTAAAAAACTATTTTGAAATGTTCAAATTCAATCGTTCAATTTTCCGATGACACTGATATTCTTCAATAGTTCCATCTTAACTACATAATCAAAGTTATATAAATGATAAAATGTGATAATATTTATACTGCAAACCATCTCGACCATGTTTTCAACTCATTACTTTATAAAGTTGCTCTGAAATCTGGGCGAACGAGAGGTTACGAGAGTCCGTTATGACGTAATAATGGCTTCACTCCTCCTCCAGCTGTAATCACGCCCTGCTTTGTTTATACAACGATACCCTTGGAGGTGGACACATCCGGGATCGACGACGCACAGTGACTAACCTCCATGTTTGACCAATCACAGCCGAAAGGGCGTGGTTATGGTCAACAAGATTTCATCTCCAGAAAAACAAAAGTAGGCGGAGCTTAAGATGATCTTCTAATGAACACACACTGATGAGTAGATGAAGAAAGTTCTTACTTGAAGCGTCCGTCTGCGACCAGCAGCTGGTAGATGTTCTTGTCGGCCGGTCTGATGATGGAGGTCATGAGGTGAAGAGCTCCGTTGCTGCCCTCCTTGCTGCCCTGAAGCATACAAGCGTTCTCGATGCAGACCGCCTGAAGACCAGGACCAGAAGAAACCGTCTTAGTTTCAGAAACAACTGTTGAAACTTTTGATTTATTGAAAAAAAAAATGTGGGGCATTTTATTGACATTTTTCTAGTATTTAGATTCAATGTTTTCTATTATTGCTCATTGTTGAATTGTGGATCTGTTTTACCTTTTCTTATCTTGAGATATGATAAGACACTTCAAATAAAATAGAATTAAATCAAAAAGCTTAAATATCTTTAACTAAAACATGTTGAGTTTGATATCCTAATTACAATTATTCAAAAAAATAAATGTTATAAATTCATTAATTTTTGAATTTGTAGCCTTTTAAATACAACTTTAAAAATGTTGGTATAATACTGTCATGTTACCAGACCTGACTAGTTGAGCACTGAGTCGCTCACTCCATCTTATGAATTCAATAATAATATTCAATCACTTTGAGATCCACAGTGTTTTTATGCAGCAGTTCTTCTATATCGTCATGTGATCGTCTACGTGTCGCATGATTGGCTGAGAGTTCGATCAAGTAGCTCAGTGCTCTGTTGCTGTTGTCTTCTGACTCTATTATACCAACGTGTTTATGTTGAATTTAAAATACTATGTTAGAAGATGTTTGCTTAAATAATTGGAATAAGAATATTAAACTCTGTGTAATTCTACTTCTTTTTTTTTTAAGCGTTTTATTTTTAAGTTACAATTACAAAAAAATAATTTCCACCTTTCAAAGGGAAAATTATTGAATTGAATTATTAAAAATGGCTTAAAAATATTACTAGTTTTAACATTTTAAATGTTAAATTCAATATTCTTATGACACTGATGAACGGCTGTGACTTCCTCCCATTGAACCGTGGACTCTAAAGAATACTTTTCTTTTTGTTCAAAATTACTTATTTATTCACACATTGAGTTGCATATTATTATTCATATTAATTAATTCATATACATTTATTAATTTAAATTATTCAAAAATAAAAATGTTTTCCTTTTTTTTTTAATTTTAATTATTTGTTATGATTAATGATCAATTTGTAAATTAAAAGGTTGCGTTTTTCAACCTGAATAATGTATTTAAATAATTTATACATTTTCTTTCAATAATTAGAATATTGAAAGATTAATTAATTTTTTAATAACTTAATAAAATAATACATTATATATGGATAATTATTTAAATTCTTTTCACACATAGAGTTTGATATTCTACTTAAATATATATATATATATATTATAAATCAATATTTGTTTTTAATTCATAACATTTTCCATTAAAAAAACAATATTTCGATGATAAAAGTTCCAACATTTGAAAGTTTAATTTCAACATGACGACTCTGATGTTCTTGCATGACGGAGTGACTCCTCTGAACCCTGGACTCACGGTTCTGTAAATGAAGACTCGCAGCAGTTTCCCCGCCAGCGTCTCCAGCGTCTGACCGCTGTAGAGCTCGCTCAGGGTGACCTTGAACTTCAGGATGTGGTTCTCCAGGATGTATCTCAGGAGGTTCTTCTGCGTCGACGTCACCTCGGCTGACGGACACAAGAGCGAGACGTCAGATGTTCCTGCGCCAGAGTCACGAGGAGCTTGAGTTCTACTCACTGGTGAAGGCGGAGTTGACCGGAGCCAGCAGAGTGTATTCGGTTTTAGCTCCCAGAGCCGAAGCCAAGTCCAGTTCCGTCACCATGTCCCGGAACTTAGTCTGAGTCTCGCCCATCAGCTCCATCACTTCCTTAGCTGTCAATCAAAGTAATTCATGAAAACATTTTTATTACCTGAAACCCAACCGTGGGCAAAATAAAC
>JACEEU010000720.1:19700425-19787925 GCA_016630915.1 Callionymus lyra | reverse complement strand
TCAGTGTTGGAGCTGAACACGAGTCATAAAACATATTCCTGAGAGTTTAGAAAATATCTTTTTTTTCAACAGCACTGTGAATTGACGATGACTGAGGACGAGAGGATACAGTGACTCCAGCAGCTTTTAAAGCTGATGTTTGGATATATTTTGGTTTGAAAACAAATGAAAGAAGTTACGACTTCGTCAAGAATCATGTGGTCTGTAAATACTACAACACCAGAGTCAAGTACTGGACAATACTACACATATATACTTGTTACTACACTATCACAACACCAGAGTCAAGTACTGGACAATACTACACATATATACTTGTTACTACACTATCACAACACCAGAGTCAAGTACTCGACAATACTACACATATATACTTGTTACTACACTATCACAAAACCAGAGTCAAGTACTGGACAATACTACACATATATACTTGTTACTACAGTATCACAACACCAGAGTCAAGTACTCGACAATACTACACATATATACTTGTTACTACACTATCACAACCCCAGAGTCAAGTACCCGACAATACTACACATATATACTTGTTACTACACTATCACAACACCAGAGTCAAGTACTGGACAATACTACACATATATACTTGTTACTACACTATCACAACACCAGAGTCAAGTACTGGACAATACTACACATATATACTTGTTACTACACTATCACAACACCAGAGTCAAGTACTGGACAATACTACACATATATACTTGTTACTACACTATCACAACACCAGAGTCAAGTACTGGACAATACTACACATATATACTTGTTACTACACTATCACAACACCAGAGTCAAGTACTGGACAATACTACACATATATACTTGTTACTACTCTATCACAACACCAGAGTCAAGTACTGGACAATACTACACATATATACTTGTTACTACACTATCACAACACCAGAGTCAAGTACTCGACAATACTACACATATATACTTGTTACTACACTATCACAACCCCAGAGTCAAGTACCCGACAATACTAAACATATATACTTGTTACTACACTATCACAACACCAGAGTAAAGTACTGGACAATACTACACATATATACTTGTTACTACACTATCACAACACCAGAGTCAAGTACTGGACAATACTACACATATATACTTGTTACTACAGTATCACAACACCAGAGTCAAGTACTGGACAATACTACACATATATCCTTGTTACTACACTATCACAACACCAGAGTCAAGTACTCGACAATACTACACATATATACATTGTTACTACACTATCACAACACCAGAGTCAAGTATAAACTGTATCGTTGCCCCTGTATCGTGATACTGTATCGCCAAATTCTAAATACTACACATCAATATTTGCAACACCTTCATAAGACAGAATCTCTTCGGGGAAAATACATTTAGATCTAGGTTAACAAACTTTAAACGCAAGTAATTAAAAGATTCTCGTTACAACTGAGGACGAGAGGATACGGTGAGTCCAGGAGTTTTAAAGCTGATGTTTGGACATATTTTGGTTTGAAAACAAATGAAATCAGTTACGACTTTGTCAAGAGTCATGTGGTCTGTAAATACTACAACACCAGAGTTAAGTAATGGACAATACTACACATATATACTTGTTACTACACTATCACAACACCAGAGTCAAGTACTGGACAATACTACACATATATACTTGTTACTACACTATCACAACACCAGAGTCAAGTACTGGACAATACTACACATATATACTTGTTACTACACTATCACAACACCAGAGTCAAGTACTGGACAATACTACACATATATACTTGTTACTACACTATCACAACACCAGAGTCAAGTACTGGACAATACTACACATATATACTTGTTACTACACTATCACAACACCAGAGCCAAGTACTGGACAATACTACACATATATACTTGTTACTACACTATCACAACACCAGAGTCAAGTACTGGACAATACTACACATATATACTTGTTACTACAGTATCTCTATATATGGTACTGTGACCCAACCCCCCCCCCCCCCCCCCCCCCCCCCCCCCCCAAAAAACCCCCCCCCCCTAAAAAAAAAAAAAAAAAAACAAAAAAAAAAAAAGGGGGGGCCCCCCCGGGGCCCCCCCCGGGCCGGGGGGGGGGGGCGGGGGCGCGGCCGGGGGCCCCGGGCCCCCCCCGGGGGGGGGGCCCCGGGGGGGGGGGGGGGGCCCCCCCCCCCCCCCCCCCCCCCCCCCCCCCCCCCCCGCCCCCCCCCCCCCCCCCCCCCCCCCCCCCCCCCCCCCCCCCCCCCCCCGGGGGGGAGGGGGGGGGGGGGGGGGGGGGGGGGGGGGGGGGGGGGGGGGGGGGGGGGGGGGGGGGGGGGGGGGGGGGGGGGGGGGGGGGGGGGGGGGGGGGGGGGGGGGGGGAAAAGGTGGGGGTTTTAGAAAACACCGTTTTTTTTTCCCCACCAGGGTCCAAAAAAACCCCTCCAATGAAGGAGGAAAATATGTACATAAGTACATCAGTGTCATCAGAATATTGAATTTTTAAAACAATAAGTTTAAAATAAAAGTATGTATTTTTATTGAAATGTGTTGAATTACTATTATCATTATTGTTATATTTTTAAATAATAATTTCCATATTGAAAGATTGAGGGTTTTTTTTTTTTCAAAAAATACCTTTTTTAATATATAATCTACTGATAGAATTTTTTAATTCAAAAAATTCAAAAGAAATGTAACTAAAAATAATAAATAATAATAACAAATAATAATAAAAAACGATTTTTGGTTAAATTCAAGTATTAAAAAATATTCCAACATTTAACTTTTATAAACAGAGAAATGATTAAAAATCAACCTTTGAATAAATCTAAACTATTTATTTCAATTAATAATCAATAGTTATTTAATGCTTAAAATATCAACAATATTCTGAAAAATAAAAAATAAAGTTTGACATTTTTAAATTGAAGTTTTTTTTTTATTGAAATTGAATTTATTTAATTAAAATGTTTAATTCAAACCATTCGATATTTCTTATGTTGCTGATTTACTTGTACTAGAGAGAAATAATCAAATATTAATAATTAATCATCTGTGGTCACATGATGTTCTTCCAAATCTTTCAAAAAGATTAAAAGTTTGTTGATAATAACCACGATAATGATGATCTCGACACTAGTTATTATTATAAATTGAATGTATTTATTTTGGATAAATAACTGAGACTAAATCCGGAGTCAAACAGTTTTCCTCTCGGCAGCTCCGGTCGAGCCTTGACCTCCAGTCGGAGGACCGAACATGTGACCTCCAGGACAAGAATCCGAAACCCTAACGTGACCCAAATCATAATTTCTCTCGGGGGTCAGAGGTCAGATGCAGCTGGAGGGTCAGACAAGTGGGGACACGGTGTGCATTTGAACTCGGACGGTTTCCGAAGGCTGTCCAGGTGAGCGGTGGCGGGGTCGGAGGTCAAGTGGTGCGCACAGAAGAATGTCCTTGAAGTGTGTGACCGAGTGTCATCGTTTCAAATTCTTTTGACTCATTTGAGCTTTAATCCTAACGTTGACCTTTGACACTGAACATTCTAACATAGTCCGACACATGGACAACAACTACAGGAAAATACAAATGTATTCATTAAAAATTAAACTTTGAAACATTTATTTTCTTTTTATCATTATAGTATTACCTCAGTGTGTACTAAGATTTTGTTATTTATCTATTATTATCAATCATTTTTTCCCTTTTATAAACAAATAAATATATTTAATTTCATTAAGATTCATGAGGTACAGGAACAAAACAAGCAGCTTCTGCTACAATTATTGAACTATTTAATCGTAATATTAATAATAATTACATAATAATTAATAATACAAATAATAATAATAATTAATTCACTGACTTATTTTAATAATTTGTATACAATATATATTTTTTAAAGACACAAAAATGTAACTAAATAGATATATTTTCAGATATTAACACGTATTTCAAAAAGAAGTTGGAAAAACAAGTCTTTATAATGAAAAATATCAAATAAATACTCAATTCATATAAAGGGAAAAATCTCTAAACTCAGGAAAATGATGTCAGAACATGATCTATAGATTTATAATCCATGTGTTTGCTGCTCTAGTAGAAGAACTCACATTTCTCATGAAAAATATCAAATAAATACTCAATTAATATAAAGGAAAAAATCTCTAAACTCAGAAAATATTCAGAACAATCTAGATTTATAACATTTATAGAAGAACTCACATTTCTCCTGATCCTTAAAACTCTTCGCTTTACAATAAACCGTTGCTTCCTTTTTTAAACTACATTATAAATGAAATGTATTCAAAGCTTCCCACTTGTATTTGATACAAAACAAGTTGAAACCATTTTGGTTCTGGTGCTGAAGCATCTTGGGAGCGGATCAGTGACATCATGCAGACGGAGAAAGTGACACAAGAGGGATTTAGGGAAGAAGGGATGGGCATGTTTGGGCAAAGAGCAAGAAGAAAGTGAGGAGTTCCAGCTCATGAAGTCACCAAAGTCCAACATTGTGAGTAAGAAAGTCAAAAAAAAGACTTACGCCTTCTTGCCGCAGATGGTTCCTTTGTACCAGTTCCTGCAGGTGCTGAAGTACTTCTTCTTGGTGCCCATGACTCGCTGCACAGCACACACATTTGGTCTGAGGCCCGGGAGAGAGACAGGAAATGAATGTTGGATTCACTTTTAATTAAAAATTGTGTTTTTGGAAATAATCCATTTGACTATTTTATATGTTATACACGTTGTCCCTGAGATATAGAAGTGGAAATAATATAATATATTTTTATTCTTTTACATATTTAGAAACAAAACTAGTAATTTAATTGATATTTAAGTAACATTAGGATCTTTTTTATATCGTTATAATCCCTTATATTGGTTAGTTTGTCATCAGTGTTCGTGTCAATAATATATATTTAAATCATCTTAAAATGATGATGAAATATGGTTAAAATTATGACTTTAATATTATTTCAACTACACTTTGACTCTTCAGACATAAAAGTTGTAAATTCAAAAATGTGTAAATAGGGTTAGAGTTAGATTCAGGGTTAGGGTCTGTCATCAGTGTTTGTGTCAATAATATATATTTAAATCATCTTAAATTGGTCTAAAAATTTGGTTGAAATCATGACTTAAAATTTTGTTTTAACTACACTTTGACTGTTCAGACCATGACATAAAATTTGTGAATTAAAAAATGTAAGTAGGGTTAGAGTTAGGATTAGGGTTTGTCACCAGAGTACTTGTCAATAATATATATATTTAAATAATCTTAAATTGAAAAAAAAAAAAAAAAAAAAAAAAAAAAAAAAAAAAAAAAATTTGAAAAAAAAAAAAAAAATTTTTTTTTTTTTTTCCTTTTTTGTTTTTCCACCCCCCAAAAAAAATTTTGGGGAAAAAAAAAAGGGGGGGGGGGGAAAGGTAGGAATTAGGTTTGTCACCAGAGTACTTGTCAATAATATATATATTTAAATAATCTTAAATTGGTCTAAAAATTTGGTTGAAATCATGACTTAAAATTTTGTTTTAACTACACTTTGACTGTTCAGACCATGACATAAAATTTGTGAATTAAAAAATGTAAGTAGGGTTAGAGTTAGGATTAGGGTTTGTCACCAGAGTACTTGTCAATAATATATATATTTAAATAATCTTAAATTGGTCTAAAAATTTGGTTGAAATCATGACTTAAAAATTTGTTTTAAATACACTTAGACTGTTCAGACCATGACATAAAAGTTGTAAATTCAAAAATGTGTAAATAGGGTTAGAGTTAGGATTAGGGTCTGTCATCAATGTACTTGTCAATAATATATATATTTAAATAATCTTAAATTGGTCTAAAAATATGGTTAAAACCATGACTTTAAATTATTTTAATGACACTTTGACTCTTCAGTCTGTGACACAAAAGATATCAATTGAAATAAAAGGGTATAAAATCATGTCCATCATGGGGTTCTCCTCACCCGTGGGTCCGGGCCCGGATGCGGCTGTGGGTCACGATCTTGTCGTAAGCCGATGAGTCCACTAGTCCTACGAGGGCCAGCGCCAGCAGCGCCAGAACCATCGACCCGAGCTGCTGCATCCTGCTGACTTATCAGTTTCCTCTCAACTGGAAATCCACGAGCTCCGGCCGCACTTGACTTTTAAACACACCCACACACTCGTCTGCACCCCCGACCAGAAAAAAAAGGAAAAAAGACACCGGAGATGTGGGAGTTCTTACAGCAGCAGGACTCTGACTCGCATCAGTACCTCCTACTCTACTATCAAGTCGCACAGACTCATGTTTGAACCTCCATCACCTCCCAGAACACCAGCAACACCCTGGACCTTCAATCGTCGTTACACACTGTCAATAAAGTTTATTTAAATCCTCATAAACATGTGGATGTAGTTTTTCTTTTTAGTCCTGAAGCCTTGGCAGTGGAAGAAGTAAAATAACTTTTGAACGTTTGTAAAAGTTTGAACTAGTCTTGTTGTATCAATCATCTGTTTCTCACCTCATGAATCTGTTGACGTTTGTGGCTCTTTTTCATGATTTAATGCAAACGTTAAATTAATAATAATTAATTAAAGTGCATCGTTCATCCAGGGAATGTTCAATAAAACATTGAAAATATTGTATTTCTGAAATGGCTCCAGGGTCAACGGCTGAGCATCTGTTGTCGTTACTGTTGCTTGTTCCTTAATACTGTACACAATGTTTCGTTAGAGATAGAATTAGAGTTAATAGGTTGATAGTTAGGGTTAGGTTTAGAATTAAGGTTAGGGTTAGGATTATGGTTGGAGTTAGTTGGGATTAGATTTAGGTTGAAGGGTAAGAGGTAGAGTTAGACGTAGACTTAGACTCAGACTCAGACTCAGACTCAGACTCAGACTCAGACTTAGACTTAGATTTAGACTTAGACTCAGACTCAGACTCAGACTCAGACTCAGACTCAGACTCAGACTCAGACTCAGACTCAGATTTAGACTTAGACTTAGACTTAGACTTAGACTTAGACTTAGACTTAGACTTAGACTTAGACTTAAACTTCGACTTCGACTTCGACTTCGACTTCGACTTCGACTTCGACTTAGACTTAGACTTAGACTTAGACTTAGACTCAGACTCAGACTTAGACTTAGACTTAGACTTAGACTTAGACTCAGACTCAGACTCAGACTCAGACTCAGACTTAGACTTAGACTTAGACTTAGACTTAGACTTAAACTTAGAGTTGGTTAGGGTAAGAGTTAAGGATAGGTCCATGGTTAGGATAAGAGTTAGGGTTAGAGTTAGAGTTACAGTTAGACTTAGAGTTAGTTCAGTAAGAGTTAATAGGTCCAGGTTACAGTTAGGGTAAGAGTTACAGTTACAGTTACAGTTACAGTTACAGTTACAGTTACAGTTACAGTTACAGTTACAGTCAGGGTTTGGTTCATGGTTAGGTTCAGGGTCAGGGTTAGCATTAGGGTTCAATTAGGGTTAGGGATAAGGTATAAGTTAGGGTTAGTGTTAGAGTACGACTAAGGGTTAGAGTTAGGGTTAGGCTTATGGTTCGGGTTAGGGTTAGGGGAAGAGTTAGGCTAAAGGTAAGGGTTAAGGGTACGGTTAGGGTTAACTTTAGGACAATGGCTATGTTGTGCTTTTAGTTATGGTTAAGGATTAGAATTTAGATTCAAGATTTGGATTATAGTTAGGGTTATATATTTATATATATATTTTGGTAAGATGTAGCCGTTTACATTTGACCTCCATTTATTTTAACTTTTGATAATAGTTTGGATACTCCTAGAGTAGACACTATTGAAAAACTGGCAGTTCTACATTCTTTTAATTTCATTTGAACACAAAATATTGGTCTGAAGGTATTTTTTTTAATCAACAGATTTACTTTTAGCCATAGTTTGATTATCTTGATCCACACGAAGCTCAGAGAAGAACCTGATCTTCGTTCTTTTACACTGGTGTGGACGTCTATGGTGATGTTTTCCAAACATGTGCGACTTCAGTTCAGAACCAGGACCTGCTGGAGAGAGGTTAGTTGTCATGGTAACCGCTGGATACATACCCCACCATGAGTTGGACGAATCGAAGCTAGTTTGGCAACAAACAACTTTTACATTTCTCGTCACAAGGAGACATTTGTAAGTCACCCCTTAAAACCTCCTGTCATGTTCTCATCTGATCTTCCATCTTCCGGATGATAAAAACTGGCAAAGATTCACCCACTCTTGCTTGAGAGTTTTATCTCCCGTCCGCGGGGAATCCTCTTTCCTGCTCATTACTGCTGCTCCATCACTTCAAGAATTTCCTCCCGTAAACTCCCTTCTGAGCCGTCATGTTTGGCTCGACTCTACGGCTGTCGTCGTCTTCGGCCACGACTCACAAGAGTTTTAGTAAATTACCCAGCAGCTCCAGGTATGATGGAGGTCCTCAATAAAAAGTACTGGCCGTGTTTACTTCATGAACTCGCCTAAAGCAATAAAAGTTTGGCTCTTTATTCCCAATTCTAGCCGTAAATCATCCCGTGAACAAGCTCCGTCAAACTTTCCAGACACTAAGACTAAATCTACTGTAGACTAATACAGTCTTTACAGTAAAGTGTGTGTGTGTGTGTGTCTGTATTTTATCTTAAAGATAAGATATAATATTAAACAACTACAAGCTTAACATCAGAATATATGTTTTTTAATTCACCCTTTACTTTCTCTCTCCTTCAGAAGTGATGTAAATGTCTATTTTTAATAGAGATGTATTTCATAAATGTTAACTATTATACCTCATTTATTTCGCGCTGTTTCTTATTTGTTTATTAATTTTAAAATCGACGAGTATTTGTTTTGTCGCCTCCTGGTGGCTGGACGGTGAAATAATGACACTTTTAAAATAAAGTTTTAATAAATTATCTCAATATATGTTATACTTCATTATTTCAATAACTTATTTTAAGTACTATTTACTATATATACAGCTATGGATGTTCTTTATTCTCTCGATTCTGAAGATTTATTTGAAGCGAAAACATTTTAATTTATTTATTTATACATTTATTTTTAATAAAACGTAAAACATTCTGTATTTTAACCTGTAGCTTTAATTTAATAAATAAAATAAATAAAAACAGAAATAAAAGAAATGGAAATTCATCCTACATCTCTATCTAGTGGCCAAACTCGGAACTGCAACCATTAATTAAATATAATGTGTCGTTGGGAAAATCAAATTAAGTGTATTTTAACACATATTGGCAAAAATTCGTCAGATCTTTCATTAAATGCTTATTTTAACGTCATGATTTTAAAAATAAATATGATTTAATTGAATTCTAGTTTGTTTTTTTCCTCTTCATGATATATTTAAAGCATTAAATCAAGGCTAAAACTGAGAGTATGTTAGGCTCTGATCCTTCTATGGAGGACCAGCTGGAGGATCTAAGACTGTTTCAGATGCAGCTCGTCCTTCATCTCTTTCTTACCAAAACGGGTTGATGTGTTCGTCCGCAGAGAAGATAGAACCATGTGAGTCACAACGACAACAGGAGGTGAATAAAAAGGTGAATAAAAGCATCAAACGGTGAATCACCAGAGACACAGTTCAGTGCTTCATTGATCCTTTTAAACACATCCATGGAAAATATGTTTTAAAATAACTGTGTCCCTGAATCATGCACATGTTGAGAAGGTTCAAAAATGGTGCTTTAAATCCTCCAGACTCTTCTCTGCAAACAAGTAAATGCCACATTTACATAATTCCATTATTTGGTTTGTTTTTGGCTTCAGAAAAGCCAAAAACAAAAGAAGAAAAGGATTATTTTTAGAAGGAGAGAGTAAGTGAATCAGCAGCAGATAAATGGGATTTCCATTAGCAGCTCCTGTTTTTTATTTTTCATTTAAATTGTAAATTAAATGAATGTCTTAAGTGCACTTCAGTGCAACGTAAGAAGCAATGCTTTGACTTTTCGGCGTCTTTTGTTAGCATTTAAGCCACTCTTCCTTTTTATATTAGCTGTCATTTATAAACTCGTATTTTTCAGCTAATTTAGACAAATTCTACTGAGTCAGAATTCTATCATCATTTCTATTAAGTGTGTCATTTTTTCTTGTATTTATATCCATCGTTTATTAAGCTTAAGTCACCTTAAATATGTTTTAGCTACTTAGCTAGTTTAGCTATCCAGTTAGCCTAGCGCAGTTTTGCTTCACCACCGTCAAAACCTGTATATAAAACGTAATTATTTAGTTATTTTAGCTTTTTTTTTAACATGAAACCATTAAAATATCTCTTGGAGTTTTAACAACTATATTTATTTAGCCATTAGTGTGACACAAACATTATTTTATTTATTTAGCATCTAAGCTAACACTTTATTATACCCAAGTCACTGGTTTACCTTAATAACTAACTGCTAGGTCGTCAAAACGTGTTTTTACAGTTAGTAATTTACTTTGTTAATGTATTTGGGAACTTGTATCTTCATTTAAATTAATCTAAAACAAAAGTAAAAACACATTTGTGAAAATAACTCAATAAAAATAGGGATTTAGTTTACGTTTTTTATTCATATAGATCTGCTATTACATCATTTATTGAAACTAACATGACGTCTAAATACACCTTTTAAATATAAAAACAAACATTCTTAGAATATAATTCAAACAAAATAGTACCAGGTCTAGTAGCATATCTGGGACAAATACTGATGGCGACAAGTAACAGTTTCATCACGAGTTCTTTGCATAGAAAAGTATAAATGGATTTGATGTATGTTTGAGTAACTTAACTTAACTTAAAGTTCTCCAACAGACAGAATAAGGCAAAAAGTTTGTTTTTTTCTTCTTCTAAAAGTAAACACGTCTATTGCTCTGGCCTGATGAGGAGGAAGAAAAAGGAGGTAGAACAGCTTCGTCTACGTCAACATGGTCAGCAGAAGGTTTTTCTTCAAGGTTTTACCTCGAATGTGTTTTCGTGGATTTCATGGTTCGAGTCATTTACGACACGTTTTGTGCAGTGAATGTATTTAAAGGTCGTTTTATGACGGCTTGAGTTTCTCAAACAGCTTCTTGAAGTTATTTAAGAAGTGCTGAAAATACTTGATCAAAGGTAAATAACTCTGGGTTGAAGGTACTTTTCATAATGTCATAGTTGCGACACCAAAAAGATAATATCATGTATTTTCAAGCCAAATTACGACTGTATATTTATATCCAAATAAAATACTGACAACATGAGTAATAATCAGAATATTGAATTAAATATTTTAACCTGGAAAAAAATGTTTATGTTGTTGTATTTTTAAAGCATTTATTGTTTATTTTTGTATAATTAATTACAATTGAATGGGTTGATTTTATCCTTTAAATAATTCAGTTTATTTTTTTTTAAAATCTTTTCTAAATGAATTAATTTTCATTACACATAGAGCTGGATATTCTAATTCATAAATAATGTTTTTATTTTTTAATTACTATGATATTCCATCTCTAAATCTTGAAATAATAGCTAATTAAGGTAAAATCATGACGATACTCTAATACACTTACTTATATATACTTACCATACTTTGGGTTTACTGTAATAACCATTAAAAAAAAAACAGTTTTTCAAGTGTGTATTCATATTAAAGTCAAATAAAGTACTTTAAATGAACTTTGTCCGACTACAGAGTTTTGCTGACCATGTAAACGTAGCCAAAGATTGAGTCTGAATAAAAAAACACAAAGCGATCTTTAAGTTTCAGAACATGGAACGAGATACGGAAGTAGATCAGCGTCAGAATATTGAACGGATGAATTGAACATTTAAAAAGTTGAAACTGATTTTTTCTTATTAATTAAAATGTTTTGTCTGATACATTTTTTTGTAATAATTCAATTCAATAATTTGTAATTTTACAGGTTGAATTTTTTAATTATTTTTAAATAATTGAATTTTAAATATATATATATATATATTTAAAAAATGAAAGCCTCTTTTTTTTTTACACATAGAGTTTAATATTATATTTCCAGCATTTACTATTTTTATTTTTTCAACTCAATACTTTTTCATTCATAGTATTTTAAATTCAATATAAAAATGTGTTATAATAGATACCAATGAAGTATCGAGTTACTGAAAGTTCAATTAAGTAGTTCGCTTATCTTTTAGTAATTTCTGTTGACACCAACATGCCTATTTTTTTTTATATTGAATTTAAATGACTACAAATTGAAAAATATAAAATTAAATCAATTGATTTTTTTTAATTAGAATTAGAATATAGAACTCTGTGCATTTATTTTGAAAATATTTGAGTATTTTTTTTAATTTTTATTCAATCATTAAAAAAACACTTGACAAATTCAACCTTTCAATAAAAAGTATATTGAATTTACTGCTAAAAAAAGAACAAAGTTGTTCAATATTCTGCTGGAACTGAAGAACTTCCATGACAGGACGTGGACGGTTGGAGTTGAAAAGTGAGACGTTGAAGGTTCTTTACGTGAATCTCACCGTAAACGAAAACTTTCTCCTCCCTGAGTCTCTGACGTTTAAAACTGCAACGAGATTCATTAGAGTTTGTAAAGTTTGTAACTCAACGAGAAATAAAAGAATCTGGGACCAGCTACTCGTTTTGATTGTCACTAAAGGAACCTCATTATTTCTCTCCTTTATCCTCCGAGACGTCGTCGTCTGCTCTCGTCTCCACCATCTCCTCAACACCTGTTCCCAGAAGCCCTTGCTCCTCCCGCCCCCCCGACGTCTCGTCCGGACCCTCCGAGTCCGACGTCTCCCCGGCCTCCTCGGTCAGAGGGTAGATCTCCCTGGAGATCTTGGATTCGCTCCAGTGGAGCGAGTCTGTAGCGTCTTTAGAGGAGGTCCTCCTGGGGTTCTCGGCGGCGCTCTCGATGGACACCAGGGACAGGAGTCCGTTGGGGAGTCCGTTGGCCTCCTCCGGGGGTCTCGGCGACGCCGCCGCGGAGCTGCTCAGCTTCAGGATGGACGCGGCAACTTTGAAGCGGTTCTGCTTGCCCTTGGACTGGCTGCCCGGGGACACCTTCAGGGAGGCGTTGGGGTACGCCAGGCTGGACTCCACCGAGACCAGGCTGGACTTCCTCTCGGCCTGAAGGGCCGGTTTCCCCGTCTTCATCATGCCCATCACCTCGTAGCGGAAGCTGGAGATGTCCTGCTTCAGCTCCTGAGGAAGAAGACACTCAGTGTGAAGGAGAGAAAACTCTAAGAAAAGTCCATCTATTTTATTTATATTTGCACTTTGTCATCCTTTGCAATTTGTTCTTTTTATTTGCCCTTTGTTCTTGTTTAATGAAACTATCGTCTGCTGTGAACTGGAAACCAAATTTCCCAAAGGAAATCTACACAGAGATGAATAAACTCATCCATCCATCCATCCATCCATCCATCCATCCATCCATCCATCCATCCATCCATCCATCCATCCATCCATCCATCCATCCATCCATCCATCCATCCATCCATCCATCCATCCATCCATCCATCCATCCATCCATGCATCAATCCATCCGTCCGTCCATCCATCCATCCATCCATCCATCCATCCATCCATCCATCCATCCATCCATCCATCCATCCATCCATCCATCCATCCATCCATCCATCCATTCGTCCGTCCGTCCGTCCATCCATCCATCCATCCATGCATCAATCCATCCGTCCGTCCATCTGTCCGTCCGTCCGTCCGTCCGTCCGTCCATGCATCCATCCATCCATCCATCCATCCATCCATCCATCCATCCATCCATCCATCCATCCATCCTTGCATCAATCCGTCCATCCCTCCATCCATCCATCCATCCATCCATCCATCCATCAAAATCAGTTTTATTATTTAATATTAATTTCCTTTTAAGACTAGAATCATTAAAATTGTTTTTTTTAACCTGTTAACGACATTTTAAAAGGTCCTTCAATGAACCATCATATGCTTTTTTATTGCAAATTAAATAAAAAACTTAGCAATAAAGTGGATTGAAACCCAGCCATTGATTTTTCAAATGCTAAAAAGGGTCAAAATACATGGCATGGAGGATTAAAATCATTATACGAGCTGCTTGGCAGTGGTCTGCACTGGTTTGAGAAAGTATATCTTGTTCCGGTTCTGACTAATACGACCCATAATACAAATGTTTTTATGAACTTGAACGATGTATCATGTCATCATCAGTTAACAGATGAATTCAAGTCTTTTCTTCTACCTTTAGCTAACAGCTAATTCTATACCATATATCTATATTTGATTAAAGAGGAGGCTAACTTAGCTTAGCACATTAGCTCTCAGTCTACAAATACATGTTTTTGTTAAAAAAAATGATTAAAAAGTACATTATTCAGCCTCATCTTGAATCTTCTGTTAGCCACGTTAGCTAACTGGACTAAAATACAAGTGACTTTTGCACAAACTTATTTTCCAGCCTTTTGGCTCAGCTCTCTCTCGATGTCTTACGAGTAGTCGTACCTTGAAGTTCTCTTCGGTCAGACCCTCCTCCGTCTTGGCGTCTCGGATCATGGCGGCCACGTAACGTTTCACCAGGTTCCTCAGAACCTCCTGCACCGGCGGAGACACGACTCAGAGAGAATGCTAACAATGATGATGACATCCCGCCGAGAACCATTACATCACACGCCGAGGACGAGTGAAGCGAGAATGTTTGCGATCGTTTGTGCTGAACGACGACATTACCTGGTACTGATGGTTTATCCTCACGTTCTCGGCCGCTCGTCTCTGCAGAAACAAACGGACGACAAGAAACCTTTGAGTTCTTTTCTTTACAATTATCCAGTGACGTCACAATATTGATGGGTTTAATTTAGCATTTCAGATGTTGATACTTTTTATTAAACGTTTTTTTTTTAATAATCATTTTTAATAATTACGTTTAATCATTTTTATATTGAAAGATTTACTTCAGTTTTATTGAATAAATATTTCATTCATTTCTATAATGAAAGGATTTTGTTTCTTGTTTTTAAAAATAATTGAATTGAAAAAAGAAATCTGAAAAAATTCATCCTTTTTTTCAAGTTTTATATACTAATTATCAATCAATCGAAAATACATTTTTATTATTTCAATACTCATTCAATTTCATCAAACTATCAACCAATCGTACAATTGATCGGTGTTCTGTTGGTAGAGTCTGGTGAGACTATTATATATTTTTATATTGAATTCAAAAGACTACGAATTGAAAAATGTTGAAATTATAAATGTTCTTTTTTAATTATTGGAATTATAACATCATAGACTGTGTCTTTGATCTATGTTCTTTATCTTTATCTTTAGACTTAGATGGTTTCATCTTGTTCTTTCTCTTTATTTCTCTTTGTTCTTGTTCTTATTTTATTTTGATTATTTTATGAAAAATTGCTGTATTTGCTGTGAATAATTTGGAAAAAAAACATTTCCCGAAGGAGACTTCCTGAGGGATCAATAAAGTTCTACCTTACCTTACCTTACCTTATTATTATTATTTTTTAAACACTTGTGTTATCTCAGGGTCAAGTTTAACCGAAGGCCGTCAAACAAATTTGTCTAAGGTATCCCTTGTGTTGTCTCTGGGTCAAGGTGAACGACCTCCCTGGCTTCAGCACAAGGGATACCACAAACACATTTGTACACATTGAACTGATTAAAAAAAATCATATTTCAAAGTAGATTTGAACTTAACATTTCAATTTAAAGAAGTTTCAACTATGAAAAAATTCAACAACAACTATTCAATATTCTGATGTTCACAGATACACAGTTCTTCATTAAACAACCTCCTCACGTACCCCCAGTGACCCAAAAGTTCCCGACGGCCGCGACCTGGTCCTCTTGCACACCTGCTTCCTCACCCAACACATGAGGTACAGGAACAACTTGGGGCTCGGCAGGATGTTGAAAGGAGGAGGGAGGGTGGCCCCTTCTTCGAAGTAGCTCATCCACAGCTTGGTCCGGGCGAACTTCCACTCGATGTCCGCGTGATCCTGAGAAACCAGAGCAGGGTCAGTGGATCCGTCCCGAGGTCGTCAGGCGGAGGAGGTTCTGGAGCTCACGGCGATGTGTTGGTACGAGTTGTTCATCATGGCGATCAGCATGTTGAGAAGGACCACCAGCGAGATGATGTTGTAGGTGCCGAACATGGTGGCCCCGACGAACTCCGTGAACTGGTGGTCCGCGTCCACGTTGGTCACGTACAGGCTGATGAGGCCGAAGATGGACCAGAAGAGGGACTGAAGGGTCTCGAACAACCTGAGGCAGAGTCAACTTTTGAAGCCACTTCTCCTGACAAACAACGTTATTTTAGGAGCTGGACTTCTTCTTGTTTTGTTCACTGTTTGCACTAGGGTTTTAGGAAATGATCGCAGCTGAAGGAAGAATTAAATCATGTAAGATCCTGGCTATGACTGAGGACGAGAGGATACAGTGAGTCCAGCAGCTTTTTAAGCTGAGTCAGAGTCATGTGGTCTGTAAATACTACAACACCAGAGTCAAGTACTGGACAAGACTACACATATATACTTGTTACTACACTATCACAACACCAGAGTCAAGTACTGGACAATACTACAAATATATACTTGTTACTACACTATCTCAGCACCAGAGTCAAGTACTGGACAATACTACAAATATATACTTGTTACTACACTATCACAACACCAGAGTGAAGTACTGGACAATACTACAAATATATACTTGTTACTACACTATCACAACACCAGAGTCAAATACTGGACAATACTACAAATATATACTTGCTACTACACTATCTCAGCACCAGAGTCAAGTACTGGACAATACTACAAATATACTTGTTACTACACTATCACAACACAAGAGTCAAATACTGGACAATACTACACATATATCCTTGTTACTACACTATCACAACACCAGAGTCAAGTACTGGACAATACTACACATATATACTTGTTACTACACTATCACAACACCAGAGTCAAGTACTGGACAATACTACATATATATACTTGTTACTACACTATCACAACACCAGAGTCAAGTACTGGACAATACTACACATATATCCTTGTTACTACGATCTAACGCTCAATTCTCCCCTCACTCATGAAAGGACCCCAAGATACTTAAACCCTAAATCATTTCTAAACTGACCCTGAATATATGAACGTAAAGATGTTTCAAACTCACGTGGAGAAAGCATTGTTCTGCTCCACACACCGGATGCCCTTACACTTGCCCTTCTCGTCCGAGGCCTTGGTCTCGTAGTAGAAGTACAGCTGGTTGAGTCCGTTCGCAAAAGCCAGTAAGACCTAGAAGGTGAACATGACGGTCATGAGACTTTCAGAAGGACCAAGGTTGTCGGATCATCTTCGTCACCAGGCAGTAGATGAAGAGGAACTTGAGGATGTCCAGCAGCATCCGACCCAGTGAGATCTGCAGGGGTCCCAGGTGGGAGTTGGCCGTGAAGAGCGAGATGAGGCGAAGGGAACTGAAGATGTTGGCGATGGCGAACACGGCTTCGGCGACGAGCGTGGGGTGCCACATCTCCCACTGGTTCCGGGGTTTACTCCCGCTGTACTGCACAGAAGAAGAGGTCGGAGGACTCAGAAGAAGGTCACGACCTTCAGGCGGGAAGGGTTTACCTTGGTGTAGGCTACGATCTTCAGGGAGATGGTGGCCAAGTACAGCGAGTTCATGACAAAGTCCATCAGGTTCCACCAGTCGTGGACGTAGTCCTGGAAGCCTCCGTCCCACATTTGCTTGATCTCAGCCCAGATGAATCCTACAGGTGGTTAATGGGATGTTAACAGACACGACACAACTACACAACTACAATACTGGTACAACTACAAGTATTAGTCTTTAAATCAACTCAAGTAAAACTGCTTTTATGTTAATGTACTCAGAGTCAAAGTTATTTAACCTATTTTCCAGAATATAAGGCACTTCATATCTTTAATTTAAACAGACATATATGTGTATTATTGTAAAGTACTTGACTCTGGAGTTGTGATAGTGTAGTAACAAGTATATATGTGTAGTATTGTCCAGTACTTGACTCTGGTGTTGTGATAGTGTAGTAACAAGTATATATTTGTAGTATTGTCCAGTACTTGACTCTGGTGTTGTGATAGTGTAGAAACAAGTATATATGTGTAGTATTGTCGAGTACTTGACTCTGGTGTTGTGATAGTGTAGTAACAAGTATATATGTGTAGTATTGTCCAGTACTTGACTCTGGTGTTGTGATAGTGTAGTAACAAGTATATATGTGTAGTATTGTCCAGTACTTGACTCTGGTGTTGTGATAGTGTAGTAACAAGGATATATTTGTAGTATTGTCCAGTACTTGACTCTGGTGTTGTGATAGTGTAGTAACAAGTATATATGTGTAGTATTGTCGAGTACTTGACTCTGGTGTTGTGATAGTGTAGTAACAAGTATATATGTGTAGTATTGTCCAGTACTTGACTCTGGTGTTGTGATAGTGTAGTAACAAGTATATATGTGTAGTATTGTCCAGTACTTGACTCTGGTGTTGTGATAGTGTAGTAACAAGGATATATTTGTAGTATTGTCCAGTACTTGACTCTGGTGTTGTGATAGTGTAGTAACAAGTATATATGTGTAGTATTGTCGAGTACTTGACTCTGGTGTTGTGATAGTGTAGTAACAAGGATATATTTGTAGTATTGTCCAGTACTTGACTCTGGTGTTGTGATAGTGTGGTAACAAGGATATATGTGTATTATTGTCCAGTACTTGACTCTGGTGTTGTGATAGTGTAGTAACAAGTATATATGTGTAGTATTGTCCAGTACTTGACTCTGGTGTTGTGATAGTGTAGTAACAAATATATATTTGTAGTATTGTCCAGTACTTGACTCTGGTGTTGTGATAGTGTAGTAACAAGTATATATGTGTAGTATTGTCCAGTACTTGACTCTGGTGTTGTGATAGTGTAGTAACAAGTATATATGTGTAGTATTGTCCAGTACTTGACTCTGGTGTTGTGATAGTGTAGTAACAAGGATATATGTGTAGTATTGTCCAGTAGTTGACTCTGGTGTTGTGATAGTGTAGTATATCTTTAATTTTCCCTAAAAAATACTCCTTTGGGTCTGACAAACTCACCCAACACCCAGGGCAGGATCATCCACTCCACCGTGGTGGGCGCGGGACCCTGCTGGTCCTGCCGGTCCACCTCGGTGGTCACGATGTGCTGGGAGGCCAGAAGCAGCAGGAAGAGGAAGGTCAGGTAGGACGAGGTGTGGCAGATGAACTTGATGAAGGGCTTGCGTATGAAGAGGCCGTAGCGACTCTTGGGGGCCATGAGGTAGCAGACCGCGAACATGGGGTACAGGAGCCCGATGAAGACGCAGGTGAAGAACTTCCCGGCCCAGTGGCGACGCCTCCAGCCGGGGAACTCGTCGTACCAGCGAGACGCCAGGAGCTGCTGACAGTTTGGCTGAGCTACGAACTGGAGGAGACAACGAAAACTATTAGATAAGAAATATATATTGATGAAGGTTTGAGGATCTGTAGTAACAAGGATATATGTGTAGTACTGTCGAGTACTTGACTCTGGTGTTGTGATAGTGTAGTAACAAGTATATATGTGTAGTATTGTCCAGTACTTGACTCTGGTGTTGTGATAGTGTGGTAACAAGGATATATGTGTAGTATTGTCCAGTACTTGACTCTGGTGTTGTGATAGTGTAGTAACAAGTATATATTTGTAGTATTGTCGAGTACTTGACTCTGGTGTTGTGATAGTGTAGTAACAAGTATATATGTGTAGTATTGTCCAGTACTTGACTCTGGTGTTGTGATAGTGTAGTAACAAGTATATATGTGTAGTATTGTCCAGTACTTGACTCTGGTGTTGTGATAGTGTAGTAACAAGTATATATGTGTAGTATTGTCAAGTTCTTGACTCTGGTGTTGTGATAGTGTAGTAACAAGTATATATGTGTAGTATTGTCCAGTACTTGACTCTGGTGTTGTGATAGTGTAGTAACAAGTATATATGTGTAGTATTGTCCAGTACTTGACTCTGGTGTTGTGATAGTGTAGTAACAAGTATATATGTGTAGTATTGTCCAGTACTTGACTCTGGTGTTGTGATAGTGTAGTAACAAGGATATATGTGTAGTATTGTCCAGTACTTGACTATGGTGTTCTGATAGTGTAGTTACAAGTATATACATATGTAGTATTGTCCAGTACTTGACTCTGGTGTTGTGATAGTGTAGTAACAAATATATATTTGTAGTATTGTCCAGTACTTGACTCTGGTGTTGTGATAGTGTAGTAACAAGTATATATGTGTAGTATTGTCCAGTACTTGACTCTGGTGTTGTGATAGTGTAGTAACAAGTATATATGTGTAGTATTGTCCAGTACTTGACTCTGGTGTTGTGATAGTGTAGTAACAAGGATATATGTGTAGTATTGTCCAGTACTTGACTCTGGTGTTGTGATAGTGTAGTATATCTTTAATTTTCCCTAAAATACTCCTTTGGGTCTACAAACTCACCCACCCCAGGGAGGATATCACTCCACTTGGGGACCTGTTCCTGCCGGTCCACCTTTCAGATTGGAGCCAGAAGAAGGAAAGGAAGTAGTAGAGAGGTTGAGATGAACTTGATGAAGGGCTTATGAAGAGGCCGAGGACTTTGGGTAAACCGCGCTGTAAGACGATGAAGTGAAGAACTTAGTGGGCTCGGGGCTTCCAGGAGACAGGACTGCTATTTGGTGACTACGATGAGAGACAACGAAAACTATTAGATAAGAAATATATATTATAAGTTGAGGATTGAGTAACAAGGATATATGTGTAGTACTGTCGAGTACTTGACTCTGGTGTTGTGATAGTGTAGTAACAAGTATATATGTGTAGTATTGTCCAGTACTTGACTCTGGTGTTGTGATAGTGTGGTAACAAGGATATATGTGTAGTATTGTCCAGTACTTGACTCTGGTGTTGTGATAGTGTAGTAACAAGTATATATTTGTAGTATTGTCGAGTACTTGACTCTGGTGTTGTGATAGTGTAGTAACAAGTATATATGTGTAGTATTGTCCAGTACTTGACTCTGGTGTTGTGATAGTGTAGTAACAAGTATATATGTGTAGTATTGTCCAGTACTTGACTCTGGTGTTGTGATAGTGTAGTAACAAGTATATATGTGTAGTATTGTCAAGTTCTTGACTCTGGTGTTGTGATAGTGTAGTAACAAGTATATATGTGTAGTATTGTCCAGTACTTGACTCTGGTGTTGTGATAGTGTAGTAACAAGTATATATGTGTAGTATTGTCCAGTACTTGACTCTGGTGTTGTGATAGTGTAGTAACAAGTATATATGTGTAGTATTGTCCAGTACTTGACTCTGGTGTTGTGATAGTGTAGTAACAAGGATATATGTGTAGTATTGTCCAGTACTTGACTACGGTGTTCTGATAGTGTAGTTACAAGTATATACATATGTAGTATTGTCCAGTACTTGACTCTGGTGTTGTGATAGTGTAGTAATAAGGATATATGTGTAGTATTGTCAAGTACTTGACTCTGGTGTTGTGATAGTGTAGTAACAAGTATATATGTGTAGTATTGTCCAGTACTTGACTCTGGTGTTGTGATTGTGTAGTAACAAGGATATATGTGTACTATTGTCCAGTACTTGACTCTGGTGTTCTGATAGTGTAGTTACAAGTATATACATATGTAGTATTGTCCAGTACTTGACTCTGGTGTTGTGATAGTGTAGTAACCAGGATATATGTGTACTTTTGTCCAGTACTTGACTCTGGTGTTCTGATAGTGTAGTTACAAGTATATACATATGTAGTATTGTCCAGTATTTGACTCTGGTGTTGTGATAGTGTAGTTACAAGTATATACATATGTAGTATTTTCCAGTACTTGACTCTGGTGTTGTGATAGTGTAGTAACCAGGATATATGTGTACTATTGTCCAGTACTTGACTCTGGTGTTCTGATAGTGTAGTTACAAGTATATACATATGTAGTATTTTCCAGTACTTGACTCTGGTGTTGTGATAGTGTAGTAACCAGGATATATGTGTAGTATTGTCCAGTACTTGACTCTGGTGTTCTGATAGTGTAGTTACAAGTATATACATATGTAGTATTGTCCAGTACTTGAATCTGGTGTTTTGATAGTGTAGTAACAAGGATATATGTGTAGTATTGTCGAGTACTTGACTCTGGTGTTGTGATAGTGTAGTAACAAGGATATATGTGTAGTATTGTCGAGTACTTGACTCTGGTGTTGTGATAGTGTAGTAACAAGGATATATGTGTAGTATTGTCCAGTACTTGACTCTGGTGTTCTGATAGTGTAGTTACAAGTATATACATATGTAGTATTGTCCAGTACTTGACTCTGGTGTTGTGATAGTGTAGTAACAAAGATATATGTGTAGTATTGTCCAGTACTTGACTCTGGTGTTGTGATAGTGTAGTAACAAGGATATATGTGTAGTATTGTCCAGTACTTGACTCTGGTGTTGTAGTATTTAAAGACCACATGACTCTTGACGAAGTCGTAACTACTTTAATTTGTTTTCAAACCAAAATATGTCCAAACATCAGCTTTAAAAGCTGCTGGACTCACTGTATCCTCTCGTCCTCAGTCATCACAGAGGATTTAATTCTTCCTATAGCTAGGAGGGGATGAAATTAATGCTGCCATCTAGTGGTCGGAAGTTTAATTTCAACAACACTGTAAATATTTGTACGGTATCATCAGCCTTTAAAGCTGCTTGAGTCACTGTATCCTCTCGCCCTCAGTCATCGATGAGGATTTAATTCTTCCTATAGCTACGGGGGGGGATGTAATTAATGCTGTCGTCTAGTGGCCGGTAGTTTAATTGCAACACAAAAAATTAACAAACACTGTTAATATTTGTACGGTATTATCAGCTTTTAAAGCTGCTGGAGTCCACTGTATCCTCTTGTCCTCAGTCTTCGCCGGGGTTTCACATGATTTCACTGTTCTGTTCCTTTAGCCATTAGAGACGAGATGACTGCTGCTATCTAGTGGCCGGAAGTTTAATTGCAACGCAAAAATAAACAAATGTGAATATTTGCATTTAAATGTTTAATTAAAAGAAAACCAACAAATCATACGCAATTCATTGAAATAAATACTATTAAAGAACTTTGATGAAAAAAAAATATGATTTGAGAGAAAAAGACAAAAACACAAAATAAATCATTATATATATACCTTTCAAAAGATAAGTTGGTCTTAAATATCAATACAGTATCACACACACACTGCAGTATATAAGTGTTTCAATTTTCTCCCTCAATAAATGATATAATTTGAGTTAAAAGTTTGTCCAATTCAACTTCACTTCACTTTTGGATCGATGTGAAGCAGCAGGTCAAGGAAAAAAAGTTTATTGATCACATTGGCAGGGATTACCTTCCCTGAAGATCCAAATGTGTTGATTTACATCCTTTACTTTTATAAATGATCATTAAAAACATAAACTTGAATAAAGTTATGGTTTTATTTTTTTCAAATGAAAGCTGCGAAACAGAGTAAAAAAAACTTAATTAGACAAAAAAATACGAGCCACTACAATACAGTTCGGACTGACACAGTTGGGAGCACATCCCTAACGCATAAGCTGTGTTACCATGGAAACAATAGATCCAAATCTGTGCATGAGTCGGACACGAATGAGTCACGCGTCTAAAATTCACCCGGAGTTTCTATTTAAAAGCCATCGTTACTAGAAATGTGAGCAAGAGTGCAAAATAAGACAAAAACATATTTTTACTTCAGTAATTCTGGCCTTTAATCATTAATTTGATTTGCTACTAATGAACCTCTGATGTCGGATTGTATATTATTGACAAACAGCGAAGGACAAAAACATGTTTATTATTCCGTGAGAGAAAGATTCTCTCACTGACAACTCAATTTTAACTCACTTAGGTGTGAAGGTACTTCAAAGAAGGTGGAATCACTTCAAAAGTTCTACATTTATCAAGTTTCCTTTGACAAATATACATATAAATATGTCCAAACATCAGCTTTAAAAGCTGCTGGAGTCACTGTATCCTCTCGTCCTCAGTCAACGACGGAATCTCGTAGGATTTCATCGTGCCCTTAGCCGTGGAGGATTTTATTATTGCTGCCATCTAGTTGTTGGACAATTAACTGCAACACAAAAATGAACAAACGCTCTAAATATTTTTACGGTATCGTAAAAAAACTCAGTGGAATTCAATGGTCTTTTGGTTGCAAATAACGGGCGGGCCGCTGGGGGGGGGGGAAGTTGGTTTATTGTACAACAATTCTTTAAAAAAAAAAAAACCCAAAAATCAAAAATGAAATAAAGTGGTTTTTTAGCTGCGAATGACTGCTGCCATCTCAGGAGGTCGGAAGTTGATTTATTGTACAACACAAAAATGAACAAACGTTGTAAATATTTGTACGTTAGCATAAAAAAACCCTGCAATGCTCAATGGGAATTCAATGGTCTTTTAGCTGCGAATGACTGCTGCCATCTAGAGGCCGGAAGTTGAATTATTGTACAACACAAAAATGAACAAACGTTGTAAATATTTGTACGTTAGCATAAAAAAACCCTGCAATGCTCAATGGGAATTCAATGGTCTTTTAGCTGCGAATGACTGCTGCCATCTAGAGGCCGGAAGTTGAATTATTGTACAACACAAAAATGAACAAACGTTGTAAATATTTGTACGTTAGCATAAAAAACCCTACAATGCTCAATGGAATTCAATGGTCTTTTAGCTGCGAATGACTGCTGCCATCTAGAGGCCGGAAGTTGATTTATTGTACAACACAAAAATGAACAAACGTTGTAAATATTTGTACGTTAGCATAAAAAAACCCTGCAATGCTCAATGGAATTCAATGGTCTTTTAGCTGCGAATGACTGCTGCCATCTAGAGGCCGGAAGTTGAATTATTGTACAACACAAAAATGAACAAACGCTGTAAATAAACAAGTTATTGTATTTATATTTCAATATTATTTATCATTTATACACTACAGTAGTGGTTTTTTTTATGTTAAACACCATGTTTTCCACGTGACTTTTCACTCTTTATAAATAAATATAAAATGTACTTTTCAACAACAGTAATTATGCTATTAATAGTACTTAGAAAGATGCTCTATTGATCCTCGGTGTACATTATTTTGTAGCAATAACACATGGATCCATACAAACATCAATAAATACATGTGAAAACAATCAAATAAATAATATCAATTAAATACATTTTGCCAGTTCTAGTAGACTTTGTAAAGACAAACACCTTTTAATTTAATTCAATTTAATTTTCAGTGTGACAGACAGAAACCTGTTGTATTTGGTTCTTATCTTGGACACCAGCCTGAGCATCACCCGTTGACTGTACTGAGATCAGTTACTATCAGACTATTTCGGTTCTTCTCTCTTGACTGCTTCTGTTCTATTAATAAACTCAGACTCTCACGTGCAAACGTCTGTTGCTGCCGTTTGTAAGTTCGGTCTTTTTTATAAAGTTATATTTAAAGCCCGTCTGACGATGGATTCTTCACCACCAGCCATTACTATAGTTAAAAAAAAAAACAACATCTCTGCACGTTCATCTTATCTCGGTCACATCTGGACCAGCAGGAAATCATCTCTTCACTGAACACAATCATCGCTGGTGGACGAGGCGACACCGACGTAAACATTCTCTTCCCTGGAGCCGACCTTGAATAATTGATGAACCAGGAATCACACTCTGTGTCTGTAAATCAACTCGTGATCACCTGATGATCTACTTTGTAATAAAATAACAATAAACATTTTTTTGGGTATTTTTAATGGCACAAAATTAAGAAAATATCATATACTTTAGTATTGGGATTTTTTTTACGGTACCATACAAATATTTATAGTGTTTGTTAATTTTTTGTGTTGCAATTAAACTTCCAACCAAAAGACGGAAGCAATAATGACATCCCCCCCCTAGATAAAGGAAGCATGAAATCCTCAGTGATGACTGAGGACGAGAGGATACAGTGACTCCAGCAGCTTTTAAAACTGATGTTTGGACATATTTTGGTTTGAAAACAAATGAAAGCAGTTACGACTTCGTCAAGAGTCATGTGGTCTGTAAATACTACAACACCAGAGTCAAGTACTGGACAATACTACACATATATACTTGTTACTACACTATCACAACACCAGAGTCAAGTACTGGACAATACTACACATATATACTTGTTACTACACTATCACAACACCAGAGTCAAGTACTCAACAATACTACGCATATATCCTTGTTACTACAGTATCACAACGCCAGAGTTAAGTTCTGGACAATACTACACATATATACTTGTTACTACACTATCACAACACCAGAGTCAAGTACTCGACAATACTACGCATATATCCTTGTTACTACAGTATCACAACACCAGAGTCAAGTTCTGGACAATACTACACATATATACTTGTTACTACACTATCACAACACCAGAGTCAAGTACTGGACAATACTACACATATATACTTGTTACTACACTATCACAACACCAGAGTCAAGTACTGGACAATACTACACATATATACTTGTTACTACACTATCACAACACCAGAGTCAAGTACTGGACAATACTACACATATATACTTGTTACTACACTATCACAACACCAGAGTCAAGTACTGGACAATACTACACATATATACTTGTTACTACACTATCACAACACCAGAGTCAAGTACTGGACAATACTACACATATATACTTGTTACTACACTATCACAACACCAGAGTCAAGTACTGGACAATACTACACATATATACTTGTTACTACACTATCACAACACCAGAGTCAAGTACTGGACAATACTACACATATATCCTTGTTACTACAGTATCACTACACCAGAGTCATGTACTCGACAATACTACGCATATATACTTGTTACTACACTATCACAACACTAGAGTCAAGTACTGGACAATACTACACATATATACTTGTTACTACACTATCACAACACCAGAGTCAAGTACTGGACAATACTACACATATATACTTGTTACTACACTATCACAACACCAGAGTCAAGTACTGGACAATACTACACATATATACTTGTTACTACACTATCACAACACCAGTCAAGTACGTGACTTGATTTGATTTGAGACAGTACTACCCTGTCGAAATTTGTGCACTGGCTAAGAAAGTGCACTGTCTTACAGTGTACTGTAAAGTAGTGCACTTAGAGAAGTGCACGATTTGAGACACAGCACTGCAGTAACACAAATGAAATTCATTCAATTTAAAACTATCCAGAAACGAAGGATCCATATTGAAATCGTTTGTTCCGAAAATAAAACAGATATTTGAACATTTAATCAGGCTCAAGAATGCAGCTTCCTAATGATGTTTTCAGGTACACACTATATTCACAACACATCAAGGCCACACTGGTCAAAAGCCAATTCCAGCAACGGCAGGAAAAACGAGGACAATCTGGACTCACGGCCTCTCCGTTGAAAGACGTATAGAAATATTATCTCGAGCAGAAAAACATCAATTAACCTTCGTTGGACGAGGAGGAAAGAAATGTTTACACTCGACACAATGAGAATTCTGTGTCGCCACAAACACCCAGGGTCGCTTCAGAAAACAACAACATTCTCACGTGTTTGCTAGATCAACAAGTTATAGCAAATACCAGGAGACCATGTGACACAAACTGCTTTTCAAATCCAAACTTCTAGTTCCAGAAATCTGATTCAAAGTTCCTGAAGCTTCACGACAGTTTGTGCCGAGATGTTTGTGCAGAGTTGCTAAAAATAAAGACTCAAGCGTCCAGAGTGTTGACAGAGCTGTGGATCGTCATCTTCTGAAGGAATAAACTCAACAAGAGCACGGGATAGAGAAGTTTTACCGCAGTAAATGATCAAATATTGTAGGTTTTATCTAAAAATCTGTTGTCTGGACCATGAATATCATTTAATTTAATTTAATCTATTTATTGAATATTTTTTTAAAATCGTATCAACCTTTTTTTGTATTGTATTTAATTAATCTCATTTAATCTAATGTACATTAATCTAATTATTTTCATCCTGCACTGATCAGCTTGAACGATTGATTCTCGTCCTTCTTTAAACATCTGACAAATTATCCTCCCAAAGAAGCCGAAGACAGGACTGTAATATAAGCATTTTCACTCCAGATTTGTTCCCTCGCTGCGGGGAAAAAAAAAGGTTTCTTATCGAACATTTTTGAGGTCTTTGGAGATTTTTTCTTGAGGCCATTTTAAATTGGCTTTTCCTAAACACTTTAAAACGTCTTAAGATAAATCCACACAGTTCTGCTGATCTTCATTCAAAGCAGGGAATCATAAGGACTGAGCTTCAGGGGGTTTTGACAATTATAGAAAACCACAGCAACTAAAATGATGATTGGCAGATAGAACAGGTAAACAAAAACAGGATTGACACCAGCAACAGCATTAACAAGATGGCCGCCAGAAATCTGTATGCTAGGTAGAGTCAAGGGTGTCCATCAATACTATACTGTCTTGGGCAGGACTAGGCTGTCACTCAAAGACACTTCAATTTTTCTTAAGGATACCGTATCGAATTGCAAACACCGCCGTATTTTTTTTTTTTAATGAACAATTGACAAGCAAATGTTCACTTGATTTCGCTAAGCTAATGTTTAGCATGTAACAACATTATGTATTTAATATGCTATGAAAACAATTATTTAAAAGAAACTCAATGTATCTTTTTTTTCCTAAAGTAATGAGATACGTTGCTATGTATCGTATGGTTCGTATTGTCTTGCTACGTTTCGTTTCGCTAGATTCTTGCCAATACACACTCCTGGTAGCAATAGCATTAGCATTAGCTAAAATGAGATCAAGTCACTTAGTAATACCTGCATTTTCACGATGTATACAGTAACTGATGTAAAACAGTGTTATACCTGTATACACTATACATCTTAACCACCAGTAAATGCTAGCATTTTGGGATTTCCTCTCTAAGATACAATTCAGGAAGGACTGCTAGTTACACAAATATCTACTTGTAGCTTAGTCAGGAAAAAAAACATAACTAACAAACTCTACGAAAAAAAAGTCAGAATTGATGATCCCATTCTTTTTACCAGAAAATATTTAAATATTTAATCAAAACTTAATTTTTTACTCTTTGTTAGAGTACATTAAAGTGTTTCAGATCCAGTAGGTCACCAATTGCATCATAATATCTCTTCAAAACAAGAGATCTTTTTTTATTTGTTCTTAGGATTATAGTTTGTAATGAAATCTTGCAAAACTTGTATCAACAAGTACACATGTATAGATTTTTCATTATCGCTACAGCGGCATTTAGTGATGTGTTGATGAAGCCTCACGAAACAGCTGGTGCGGTATCACGACACAGTGTGTTCATTTTGAACGGCCACTAGATGTCACTCTCTGCTTTATAATCTTTGATCTACTAATTCAATGAAACGTGGCATCATCATCCAACTGAGAGTGCCATCTAGTGGTCTTTAAAAACAACTGTACCTTATTCAAACACCATTGTTATGAATAAGTATGATATGTTTATTCATTTGAATTCATTTAATGAGGTTTATTTTTCTATATTATAACCTATTTTTTGTTATTTTCTTAAAATATGATCCATTGATTAACTTCCAACCGCTTCTATCAAACGGTCAACTTTACTCGCGACTGCTAACAAGTGCACGTCTGAAAGTAATTTATCTGGAAAAGGTCGGCGTGCTGCTGGTCACTGACATGATGAGACGCCGTCGTCCATCACAGCTGCAGAAAGATCGATACGATTCACACGGAACGCTGTGAAATGATGCCCTGATCTGTGGCTAAAGTCTTCGGATTAGAGTCACTCGACCATCGGACTCTTTTGTTCGACGTGTAGAAACATATTCTTGTGTGTTCGGAGTGGGCTTTGAAGGGGGTTCGACACACTGGGGGTCGGACGGATGACAGACGTGGACGCCGACGACGCTGACAGTTCCACGAGCAGAAACAGATCAATGACTCGCAGACACTCCAGGGAGAACCACGTCTGCGTTCCTGCCTTTTTTTCTGATTCACTTTTCTATTCTAGACTCTTTTGTTCACTCCGACACGACCGGAGTATCTCGACAGCGCGGATGCTGAAGAAACAGAATACAAAATACTGATCTTTTACAAACACCGAGTGTTGGCTCTCACTTCGTAAAGATGTTTTGAATCGAAAAATGTGTTTAAAAAAAGCTGCGATATTGAAGGCGACAGCATGTAGATTCAGGATTAATGGGGTGGTCAGGCTGCCCCAGGCAATCTAGTAAATGGATTTACGCTCCATTTATCTTCCAAATCTATGGCTTTACTCATCTTCCTGATAAACTTCGCTGTCGCCTCTGATGAATCTTACGACCAGAAACACATGGAAACCACCATCTCAGAGTTGACAAGATGGCAGGAACCATTTCTCACAGACCGCCGGTAAACTTTAGTCGTGGATGTCGGTCGCAACTTGTGAACGTTTGTCTTTGAAACGGAATCGCTTCTGTCCAAGATCTGCCAGAGTACCAGAGTATTAGTTTGATTTTATTGAAGTAACTGATGTATAAACATTAAACGACATGTGAGAGCGTTGTGTATAAGTTACAGAGTTTTAAATATAAAGAACAGAGAGTGTTGAATATAAAGAGTCCAAAGTTTTCAGTATAAAGAGCCCAGAGTGTTATACATAAGTCACAGAGTGTTAAATATAAAGAACTTAGGTTGTTAAATTTAAAGAGCAGAGAATGTTAAATATAAAGATCCCAGGGTGTTAAATATAAGTCACAATGTTAAATATAAAGAGCCCAGAGTGTTAAACATAAAGAGCTCAGGTTGTTAAATTTAAAGAGCAGAGAATGTTAAATATAAAGATCCCAGGGTGTTAAATATAAAGGTCACAATGTTAAATATAAAGAGCCCAGAGTGTTAAACATAAAGAGCTCAGGTTGTTAAATTTAAAGAGCAGAGAATGTTAAATATAAAGATCCCAGGGTGTTAAATATAAGTCACAATGTTAAATATAAAGAGCCCAGAGTGTTAAACATAAATATCTCAGGTTAGTAAATATAAAGAGCGGAGTGTTAAATATAAAGATCTCTGGTTGTTAAATATAAAGATCCCAGGGTGTTAAATATAAGTCACAATGTTAAATATAGAGTCCAGAGTGTTAAATATAAAGAGCTCAGGTTGTTAAATATAAAGAGCCCAGAGTGTTAAACATAAAGATCTCAGGTAAGTAAATATAAAGAGCAGAGTGTTAAATATAAAGATCTCTGGTTGTTAAATATAAAGAACAGAGAGTGTTAAATATAAAGAGCTCAGGTTGTTAAATATAAAGAGTCCAGAGTGTTAAATATAAAGATCTCTGGTTGTTAAATATAAAGAACAGAGAGTGTTAAATATAAAGAGCTCAGGTTGTTAAATATATCCAGTCCAGAGTGTTAAATATAAAGAACTTAGGTTGTTAAATTTAAAGAGCAGAGAATGTTAAATATAAAGATCCCAGAGTGTTAAATATAAAGAACAGAGAGTGTTAAATATAAAGAGCTCAGGTTGTTAAATATAAAGAGCCCAGAGTGTTAAACATAAAGATCTCAGGTAAGTAAATATAAAGAGCAGAGTGTTAAATATAAAGATCTCTGGTTGTTAAATATAAAGAACAGAGAGTGTTAAATATAAAGAGCTCAGGTTGTTAAATATATAGAGTCCAGAGTGTTAAATATAAAGAACTTAGGTTGTTAAATTTAAAGAGCAGAGAATGTTAAATATAAAGATCCCAGGGTGTTAAATATAAGTCACAATGTTAAATATAAAGGGTCCAGAGTGTTAAACATAAAGATCTCAGGTTAGTAAATATAAAGAGCCCAGAGTGTTAAACATAAAGATCTCAGGTAAGTAAATATAAAGAGCAGAGTGTTAAATATAAAGATCTCTGGTTGTTAAATATAAAGAACAGAGAGTGTTAAATATAAAGAGCTCAGGTTGTTAAATATATAGAGTCCAGAGTGTTAAACATAAAGATCTCAGGTAAGTAAATATAAAGAGCAGAGAGTGTTAAATATAAAGAGCTCAGGTTGTTAAATATAAAGAGCCCAGAGTGTTAAACATAAAGATCTCAGGTAAGTAAACATAAAGAGCAGAGTGTTAAATATAAAGATCTCTGGTTGTTAAATATAAAGAACAGAGAGTGTTAAATATAAAGAGCTCAGGTTGTTAAATATATAGAGTCCAGAGTGTTAAATATAAAGAACTTAGGTTGTTAAATTTAAAGAGCAGAGAATGTTAAATGTAAAGATCCCAAGGTGTTAAATATAAGTCACAATGTTAAATATAAAGGGTCCAGAGTGTTAAACATAAAGATCTCAGGTTAGTAAATATAAAGAGCAGAGTGTTAAAAATAAAGATCTCTGGTTGTTAAATATAAAGAACAGAGAGTGTTAAATATAAAGAGCTCAGGTTGTTAAATATATAGAGTCCAGAGTGTTAAATATAAAGATCTCAGGTTAGTAAATATAAAGAGCAGAGTGTTAAATATAAAGAACTTAGGTTGTTCAATTTAAAGAGCAGAGAATGTTAAATATAAAGATCCCAAGGTGTTAAATATAAGTCACAATGTTAAATATAAAGGGTCCAAAGTGTTAAACATAAAGATCTCAGGTTAGTAAATATAAAGAGCGGAGTGTTAAATATAAAGATCTCTGGTTGTTAAATATAAAGATCCCAGGGTGTTAAATATAAGTCACAATGTTAAATATAAAGAGTCCAGAGTGTTAAATATAAAGATCCCAGGGTGTTAAATATAAGTCACAATGTTAAATATAAAGAGCCCAGAGTGTTAAATATAAAGATCTCAGGTAAGTAAATATAAAGAGCAGGGTGTTAAATATAAAGAACAGAGAGTATTAAATATAAAGAGCTCAGGTTGTTAAATATAAAGAGCCCAGAGTGTTAAATATAAAGATCTCAGGTAAGTAAATATAAAGAGCAGAGAATGTTAAATATAAAGATCTCTGGTTGTTAAATATAAAGAACAGAGAGTGTTAAATATAAAGAGCTCAGGTAAGTAAATATAAAAGAGCAGAGAGTAAGGTAAGGTAAGGTAAAACTTTGTTGATCGAAATTGTTTTTTTCCAATAGCCAATACATACAGCAATCTTTTATAAAAAATAAATCAAAAATAAAATAAGAACAAGAACATAAAGAGAAAGAACAAGATGATACAATCTAAAATACAAAAATATTTAGATATAATATATAAAATATTTAAGTGTTAAATATAAAGAGCCTAGAGAGTTAACTATAAAGCTCCAGGTTGTTAAATATAAAGAGTCCAGAGTGTTAAATATAAAGATCCCAGGGTGTTAAATATAAGTCACAGTGTTAAATATAAAGAGCTCAGGTTGTTAAATATAAAGAGTCTCAGGTTGTTAAATATAACAGCCAAGAGTGGTAAATAAAAAGAGCAGAGAGTGTTAAATATAAAGAGCTCAGGTTGTTAAATATAAAGATCTCAGGTTGTTAAATATAACGAGCCAAGAGAGTAAATAAAAAGAGCAGAGAGTGTTAAATATAAAGATCTCAGGTTGTTAATTATAACGAGCCAAGAGTGTAAATAAAAAGAGCAGAGAGTGTTAAATATAAAGAGCTCAGGTTGTTAAATATAAAGATCTCAGGTTGTTAAATATAACGAGCCAAGAGTGTAAATAAAAAGAGCAGAGAGTGTTAAATATAAAGAGCTCAGGTTGTTAAATATAACGAGCCAAGAGAGTAAATAAAAAGAGCAGAGAGTGTTAAATATAAAGAGCTCAGGTTGTTAAATATAAAGAGCAGAGAGTGTAAATATAAAGAGACAAAAGTGTAAAGTATAAAGATACCAGTCCTAAATGTAAAGATCCCAGAGTGTTCAATATATAAAAAGTCCAGGGTAAGTAAGTAAGTAAGTCAGGAAATAGAAAATCAAGGAAAAACCTGCATGAATAAAAATGTCAGTAGAGTCAGTAGATCATCAAACACAGATGTTTCTTGAAGGAGTCAGTAGATCATCAAACACAGATGTTTCTTGAAGGAGTCAGTAGATCATCAAACACAGATGTTTCTTGAAGGAGTCAGTAGATCATCAAACACAGATGTTTCTTGAAGGAGTCAGTAGATCATCAAACACAGATGTTTCTTGAAGGAGTCAGTAGATCATCAAACACAGATGTTTCTTGAAGGAGTCAGTAGATCATCAAACACAGATGTTTCTTGAAGGAGTCAGTAGATCATCAAACACAGATGTTTCTTGAAGGAGTCAGTAGATCATCAAACTCAGATGTTTCTTGAAGGAGTCAGTAGATCATCAAACACAGATGTTTCTTGAAGGAGTCAGTAGATCATCAAACACAGATGTTTCTTGAAGGAGTCAGTAGATCATCAAACACAGATGTTTCTTGAAGGAGTCAGTAGATCATCAAACACAGATGTTTCTTGAAGGAGTCAGTAGATCATCAAACACAGATGTTTCTTGAAGGAGTCAGTAGATCATCAAACACAGATGTTTCTTGAAGGAGTCAGTAGATCATCAAACACAGATGTTTCTTGAAGGAGTCAGTTGATCATCAAACACAGATGTTTCTGGAAGGAGTCAGTAGATCATCAAACACAGATGTTTCTGGAAGGAGTCAGTAGATCATCAAACACAGATGTTTCTTGAAGGAGTCAGTAGATCATCAAACACAGATGTTTCTTGAAGGAGTCAGTAGATCATCAAACACAGATGTTTCTTGAAGGAGTCAGTAGATCATCAAACACAGATGTTTCTTGAAGGAGTCAGTAGATCATCAAACACAGATGTTTCTTGAAGGAGTCAGTAGATCATCAAACACAGATGTTTCTTGAAGGAGTCAGTAGATCATCAAACACAGATGTTTCTTGAAGGAGTCAGTAGATCATCAAACACAGATGTTTCTTGAAGGAGTCAGTAGATCATCAAACCCAGATGTTTCTTGAAGGAGTCAGTAGATCATCAAACACAGATGTTTCTTGAAGGAGTCAGTAGATCATCAAACACAGATGTTTCTTGAAGGAGTCAGTAGATCATCAAACACAGATGTTTCTTGAAGGAGTCAGTAGATCATCAAACACAGATGTTTCTTGAAGGAGTCAGTAGATCATCAAACACAGATGTTTCTTGAAGGAGTCAGTAGATCATCAAACACAGATGTTTCTTGAAGGAGTCAGTAGATCATCAAACACAGATGTTTCTTGAAGGAGTCAGTAGATCATCAAACACAGATGTTTCTTGAAGGAGTCAGTAGATCATCAAACACAGAGATGTTTCTTGAAGGAGTCAGTAGATCATCAAACACAGAGATGTTTCTTGAAGGAGTCAGTAGATCATCAAACACAGATGTTTCTTGAAGGAGTCAGTAGATCATCAAACACAGATGTTTCTTGAAGGAGTCAGTAGATCATCAAACACAGATGTTTCTTGAAGGAGTCAGTAGATCATCAAACACAGATGTTTCTTGAAGGAGTCAGTAGATCATCAAACACAGATGTTTCTTGAAGGAGTCAGTAGATCATCAAACACAGATGTTTCTTGAAGGAGTCAGTAGATCATCAAACACAGATGTTTCTTGAAGGAGTCAGTAGATCATCAAACACAGATGTTTCTTGAAGGAGTCAGTAGATCATCAAACACCGATGTTTCTTGAAGGAGTCAGTAGATCATCAAACACAGATGTTTCTTGAAGGAGTCAGTAGATCATCAAACACAGATGTTTCTTGAAGGAGTCAGTAGATCATCAAACACAGAGATGTTTCTTGAAGGAGTCAGTAGATCATCAAACACAGATGTTTCTTGAAGGAGTCAGTAGATCATCAAACACAGATGTTTCTTGAAGGAGTCAGTAGATCATCAAACACAGATGTTTCTTGAAGGAGTCAGTAGATCATCAAACACAGATGTTTCTTGAAGGAGTCAGTAGATCATCAAACACAGATGTTTCTTGAAGGAGTCAGTAGATCATCAAACACAGAGATGGTTCTTGAAGGAGTCAGTAGATCATCAAACACAGATGTTTCTTGAAGGAGTCAGTAGATCATCAAACACTGATGTTTCTTGAAGGAGTCAGTAGATCATCAAACACAGATATTTCTTGAAGGAGTCAGTAGATCATCAAACACAGATGTTTCTTGAAGGAGTCAGTAGATCATCAAACACACATGTTTCTTGAAGGAGTCAGTAGATCATCAAACACAGATGTTTCTTGAAGGAGTCAGTAGATCATCAAACACAGAGATGTTTCTTGAAGGAGTCAGTAGATCATCAAACACAGATGTTTCTTAAAGGAGTCAGTAGATCATCAAACACAGATGTTTCTTGAAGGAGTCAGTAGATCATCAAACACAGATGTTTCTTGAAGGAGTCAGTAGATCATCAAACACAGATGTTTCTTGAAGGAGTCAGTAGATCATCAAACACAGATGTTTCTTGAAGGAGTCAGTAGATCATCAAACACAGATGTTTCTTGAAGGAGTCAGTAGATCATCAAACACAGATGTTTCTTGAAGGAGTCAGTAGATCATCAAACACAGAGATGGTTCCAAAGCTTAGGAGCAACAGTCTGGAAGGATTTCTCTCCTCTGGTCCTGAACCGTGTTCAGAAACCATCAATGAACGAGTGATATCAAGAACAGTTAAAAAAGAGACATTTTTGTCCAAATTATGAGCCTGGAAATATGTTATCGTACGTCAACGACACTATAACTACCACTAAATTCAAAATATTTTAGTTCGAACCAACAACTTGTTTTTCAATCTCTTGCTGGCCTCATGAAACCACTGGACAGGCTCTTGAGGTCTTGTCACGTTGATTGTGAAAAAAGCCTCAAATCAAGGTAAAGGTCGAACCTCTTCAAGATCCACTTGTGTAGTACTTCTTCTAATGAGACACAAGTATGAACAGAAACACATCGTTAATTAAAACACTCCTCACCTGTCAATCATGTGCGGCATTTAAAATATGACGCTCTAATAGCTTTCATTATGGGATGTATTGATTTTTTTGCAGCTTTTTTCCCCCTCATGACGCTAAAGGAGTCGTTAATGTCGCCACAACAAATACACAAAGACCAAAGACGGAGGAAAATGAAGCTGAAAATTGTTTAATTTTGATCATAGCTGAGCGACGTTAGCTTGAGGGATCCTGCCTGAGGCGGCAAAAATTGAATTATAAATGTGTTTTTGTTTGTGTTCATTTCACACCGACAAGGTCTCTCTACACTTGAATGACAAACAATAAAAGTGTAGCATTTTTCAGTGTATTATCCTCTGAATAAATGAAACATGAAGTATCTTTTGGGGTTTTCTTCAGAAAGAGTCAAAACGTTTTTGACGTGATTCTGTGATAGTGACATCAGAATATGAAATGGTTATTAAATAGTTACTTACAATTATTATTATTATTATAATTATTATTATTATTATAAATTTGATATTTTAAGTCATAACCTTCTAATTTTTTACCATTAACATAAAGATACATTTACCACAGAAAACTTTAAATTGATATATATATATATGATCTAAAAGGACACTTTCAGTTCTCCTTGTTTGATAAACGGCACCAAAATATGTAGTAAAATAGGCTTAGAGTTAAGAAATGTATTAAAAAAAAGTGGTCTATGTTATTAATTAATTGTTAATAAGATACATTTTAATAGTTAACTATTAAACTCAAAGGTGGTGCTCCATTATTTGAGAAAAAATCATAAATATGACGTTATATATATTCAATGAGAATAAATACAATCTTTAAATATTTTAATTATTGATTTCCATTTTCATTTAGAACAACCTATGCAGAATTATTAAATGAAAACAAGTTAAATGTTAAATTCAACCATTTATTATTGTGATGACACTGATTTACTTGAATATTATACAAACATTTTTATGTTGAAGTTAAAAGGATACAAATTAAAACAACATTTTTTAATGTAGTTTGAATATCAAATTCTATGTTTATATATACATATATATATATATATATATATATATAATTCAACAATTCAAGTATTCAAAAATAATTAAATGCTTAAAAAACAACTACAATTCAATTGTTTTAATATGAAATTGAACGATTCAGTATTTGTTTGGCCCTAATATACTTCTATACGACACCGTCTTCCACGACCTGAACCCGGGTCCCTTAAAAACCACTCGCTCAGACGACTCACCTCCTTCTGGTGATACTTGATGGCTAGTCTGAGTCGCGCCAAGTCACCGTTTCCTTCCTCCTCCAGCAGGTTGACGTCGTCCTTGTAGTTCAGGATCATCTCCAGCTCTCTGGAGCTCCTGGTCTGGTCCAGCAGGTCTTTGGCAAACTGTTTACACTGTTGAGAAAGTTCCTCGTACTCGGATTTGAACTCATTTTCCACCTTGTAGACAGAAAGAAAAAAAATGTTAATGTCATTTTTAACATAAACATCATTTATTGAATCAACGCTACAGATATTTGAATTGTTAAAACAAGAACCTGATCTGTTTTTTTGTGTTTATTTTAAGTATATTTCAGTAAAAAAACCATGATTTATTTAGAGAGTTTTACATGACATCCCATAATGTTCATACTATTGCAAAGACACTTGGGGTATGAAAAAAAAAAAAAAATGGATTCACTTAAGTATTGCAATGTTTTTTTCACGGTATTGATCAACAGTGTATTGATATAAAACATATGTATTTCTTTTAAAGTCTTTTTATGGTTTATATTACATAAAGTGTGTATACGATTATATATATATATATATATATAATTACGATTAAAATAAGAATTAGAATCCTGTGAGATCCTGGCGATGGCTGAGGACGAGAGGATACAGTGAGTCCAGCAGCTTTTAAAGCTGATGTTTGGACATGTTTTGGTTTGAAAACAAATGAAATCAGTTACGACTTCGTCAAGAGTCATGTGGTCTGTAAATACTACAACACCAGAGTCAAGTACTGGACAATACTACAACCCGACGACATCACTGATGATGTCATCTAGGTGTTAAAGCAGGAAGTAATCATCCTTTAACCCTTTTGTCCACATGGTGAGTAAATAATCTCTACTTTAATTCACTGCAAACTTAAACTTAAATGTAAATGAAGAATGTCGTCTCACTTTGTAACAAACAGGAAACTGTTGATTTTTTAGAATTGTTTTCCCATTAAAAGTGAAAAAAAAATGTTAGCTGAATTTTCAACTTGCTAGCTTGACGAGTCGGGAAACTAGTGCTGTGTCTCAAATCGCATACTAACGTACTAAAAGTTAGTATTTTTAGTACGTTAGTGTGTCTCAATTCTTAGTATGCGAAATTTAGTGCGCCATGCACACTAAATTGGCGTACTAACACGCCCACAAAACTAGCATGGTTCGATGGACACTAAACACACTAAACAGCCGCCATTTTAGTGACGTTTTAAACGGAAGTTACGTCATATATAAATGCATATATATTCATATACTTAAATGTGTATTTTCAGCAGCAGTAGGAGGATAAACACGTCTTCGCTGCTGATACCAGCTTAAATATCTCGCGATTATTTAGATTCTCATATTTTTTCTTTATTTCTTTTTCCAAAGTTGCAATACGTGCTGCCAGCAGGTGGCGGCGATAGCGTTCAAACAGCTGCTTGAAACATCGTTAAATAGAAGTAGAAGAAGAAGCTGTCATGTGATTTCCGGTTAGTGTGTAGCTTCAGGGTTTGATTTGAGACATACTATCTGTGGAGAATTTGCGTACTAGTTAGTATGTACACTAAACTGATGCATACTAACTTCTAGCATACTAAGATTAGTATGCGATTTGAGACACAGCATAGCTATTATGATTGAAGGGCTGGTACCTGTAACACTATTGAGTATTTTTGAATTTGGAATAAAAAGCATGTAAATCAATTAAATTGCAACATAATCAAACCATCAACATAAAAATATATTGATCAAGGAAAACATTGTATGTATAAATATATGACTAATGTTACAATGCTACAACGATAGCTATCTATTGCAATGTCTTCGGCCGTAAAGTACACTCTTAAATGACGCTTTGTGACCCTGGTCTGGAAAAGCGCTATACAAATAAAAATGACTTACTTAATACTTACTTACACTTGAACTTTCAAAAGCGGGGCAACAAATATGTAGTAAAAATGTGGTTGAATCACAACAAAACAAAAAGTGACTTCAGTTAATAAGTGATTCTTAAAATAGCGTTTTGCAATATTATTTATAATCACATTTGTTTTCCTTTGACTTAAAGGTGGTGCTCCATTGTTGGACGTATATTTTTTAATTATTAATGTAACCCTATTTTCATACTCTTGCTTTAAGTAAGTAAGTAAGTAAGTAAGTAAGTAAGTAAGTAAGTAAGTAATATTTATTTATATAGCGCTTTAACAATCAAAACAATACTCAAAACAGTACATACTTCAAAGATCAAGATAATACTGAGAACAACACAGGAGTTCGAGAAATTCAAGGAAAAGCCTGAACAAATAGAAACGTCTTAAGATGTTTCTTAAAGGAGTCAGTAGATCATCAAGAGCAAAAGTTACGCTCCATCGTTACTTTAAGTAACTTCTTTGTTGCAGTACCAAAGAAACAACCTTTTATTGGCTCTTACATTATTCATCTTAATAAAAATTACCACAGAAGTATTTCTGAGCAGGAAACCAAAAGGGAAAACTGTCCAAAATATAAAATAACCACAACTGAACAACTATCATGTTGCCTTTTGCGTAATGTTGTGTTGGTGGAAGAAAAGTGCTTGCAAGTGATGAAATATTCATATTTGGCTCCAGGGCAGTAATAAGCAGATGGAAATATAAAGAAGCTCAGATTTGAATAAAGACAGAAATGAGTCGAAACCTTGCTGAGCTCCTGCAGCTCCCAGCTCAGACGGAACGCCGTGAGGAAGGGGTCTTCGCTGGAGAGGGCGATGAGCGAGGGGCTGGACAGAGCTCTGTAGATGTTGAGGCGAGAGCGAGAGTGTCGCAGGCTGTCCACGTCCGAGCTGGACACGCACTCCACACAGTTGCAGCGAACCTGCAGAACCAGAACCAGAACCGTTAGGATGTTTTTCCTGCTGTGATCGCGTGGAACTTGAATCACATCGAGTCGACAGTGAGGTTTAGTTTTCATTATAGTCGTGGATCTAGATGTTCATTAAAAGTCTCTCCTAACACAGTTGAATCCATCCTGTTTCTTTCAGGATCAACTTTAAAATTCTGGTTCTTACTTTCAGATCTATTCATGGTCAGGCTCCTCCTTCCATCAGTGATCTGATCCAGACTTACACCCCAGCTCGGGCTCTGAGGTCTGTGGATCAGAATCTACTGATGGTTCCACGCATACGGCTCAGGACCAGAGGAGAGAAATCTTTTCAGGCTGTTGCTCCTAAGCTTTGGAACAATCTTCTCTCTCTTTGCTCTTGATGATCTACTGACTCCTTCAAGAAACATCTTAAGACGTTTCTATTTGTTCAGGCTTTTCCTTGAATTTCTCGAACTCCTGTGTTGTTCTGAGTATTATCTTGATCTTTAAAGTATGTACTGTTTTGAGTATTGTTTTGATTGTTAAAGCGCTATATAAATAAATATTACTTACTTACTTACTTACTTACTTACAATAATACACATCTAGACATAAAAAGTACTTTTTGGCAACATTGACTAATTTGTTTTGTCATTTTCAAAATCAAGCTTCATCACAGCAAAACAATCTTTTAGTAATAAACTGAAAATTGATCTTATCAAATCCAGCCTTTGGTATATATAACTTTTTCTGTGCTATATGGTTAAAACGTGCACAAATGTTCTCGAAATTTTCTTTTTTAAGCTTTAAATGTTTTTTTTGTAAGAATACAATACATTATTTCTATATTAAAATGTTTAATATGTTTTCATACCATAATTTCATGAAGTAATTTATATTTTGAAAGGTTTATTATTTATTTTTAACCCATTGAATTAAGAATTGCATTGGAATTTTAATCCCAATAATTCAAAAATAAATTTTCTAAATCTGTAGCTTAAATTCAATATTAATTCACTATCAACGTGTTAAATTTAACATTTTGAAAGGCTATGAATGAAAATGTTTTTTTTTTGCATTATTGGAATTAAAAATATAAAATGTTATGTGTCATAAAATAAAATAAACAACAATAACATTTGTGAATAAAAATTATTAAATCAATGTATTGAATAAAAACAACCTTTCAATTTACATTTACACATTAAAATGATAAAAACTGTGTATAAAGCTTGACGCCCAAGAATCATACATTCACTGTATCAATATGGACTTGATTCTACTTTGATGACAAAGTGCAAATAGAAAGTGCATAGAGAAAACAAAGTGCAAATAAATAGTTCAGAGATAACAAAGTGCAAATAAAAAGTGCATAGAGATAACAAAGTGCAAATAAATAGTGCATAGCGATAACAAAGTGCAAATAAAAAGTGCATAGAAATAACAAAGTGCAAATAAAAAGTGCATAGAGATAACAAATGAAATAAAAAGTGCAAAAAAAAATAAATAGTTCATAGAGATAACAAAGTGCAAATAAAAAGTGCATAGAGATAACAAAGTGCAAATAAAAAGTGCATAGAGATAACAAAATGCAAATTAAAACTGCATAGAGATAACTAAGTGAAAATAAAAAGTGCATAGAGAAACAAAAAATAAAAAGTAAAAAAAGCAAATAAAAAGTGCAGAGATAACAAAGTGCAAATAAAAAGTGCAGAATTAACAAAGTGCAAATAAAAAGTGCAGAGATAACAAAGTGCAAATAAAAGTGCGTACAGATAACAAAGTGCAAATAAAAAGTGCATAGAGATAACAAAGTGAAAATAAAAAGTGCATAGAGATAACAAAATGCAAATAAAAAGTGCATAGAGATAACAAAGTGTAAATAAAAAGTGCATAGAGATAACAAAGTGCAAATAAAAAGCGCAGAGAGATACAGTAACAAAATGCAAATAAAAAGTGCATAGAGATAAAGTACTTAGATTTTGAGCAAACATCTGTGAGCCTCACAGTCAAGTCATGATCCCTGAAGCGTGGAATTAAAAATCAACTCCAACACGTTGAATGATTCACTCTTTGAACATCGATGGATGAAAGTGACTCGTGAGGAATGACTGCAGTTATTGATTCTCGGTTCATGGATCTGAAGGTTCGTTAGGTTCAGTCGAGGCTCGTCTTCATTGTGATCAGAGACTCACCTCGTGCGGCTGCGGCATAGAAACACCTTTTTGAACCAGAAGCTTGATGATCTCGTAGTTGTTGGTGTGAGCGGCGAGGATGATGGGCGTGATGTCGGGCGTGAAGTCGGAGAACTGCTTGTCCAGCAGGATAGGAGGAACCTACGGGTGAGAAGCAACGTTAAAATACGTACCATGATTTTTGTTAGATTTTTATTAACTCAGCATGATTGTCCTTTTAAAATGAACTGAAAATGGTGCAAATGTGAGCAAAATTTCTAACAGTGAATTTGATTTGACTTGAAAAATCTGATTAATTTTTTTATTATTTTTAATATTAAATATAATATAGGATTAATATATTCAGTGTCGCCTAATTTAAAAGTATCTTATAACTAATATTTTAAAAAGCAATTATATCAAAAAGGAATGTAAAAATTAAATGTAAATTTTATTTAAGATAAAGGAAATATTAGTTAATTATTTCAATGTAAAAAAAAATTTAGTGTAATAGAATATAATGTAAAAATTAAATGTATAGAAATATTTAGTGTAAAAATTTCAATGTATAAAAAAGTATTTAGTGTAACAAAATTAAATGTAAAAAAGAAATGTATAGAAATATTTAGTGTGAAAATGTCAATTTAAAAAAATATTTAGTGTAAACATTTCAATGTATAATAAATATTCAGTGTAAAAATGTCAATTTAAAAAATATTACGTGTAATACAATGTAATGTAAAAATTGAATGTATAATAAATATTTAGTGTAAAAATGTCAATTAAAAAAAAAACCATTTAGCGTAATAAAATGTAATGTAAAAATTACATGTATAGAAATATTTAGTGTAAAAATTTCAGTAAAAAAAATATGAAGTTTAAAAATTTCAATGTATAAAAAAGTATTTAGTGTAACAAAATTAAATGTAAAAAAGAAATGTATAGAAATATTTAGTGTGAAAATGTCAATGTAAAAAAGTATTTAGTGTAAACATTTCAATGTATAATAAATATTTAGTGTAAAAATGTAAATTTAAAAAATATTTAGTGTAAACATTTCAATGTATAAAAAAGTATTTAGTGTAATACAATGTAATGTAAAAATTGAATGTATAGAAATATTCAGTGTAAAAATGTCAATGTAAAAAAATATTTAGTGTAAACATTTCAATTAAAAAAATATGAAGTTTAAACATTTCAATGTATAAAAAAGTATTTAGTGTAACAAAATTAAATGTAAAAAATAAAATATTTAGTGTGAAAAATATTTTGTGTAAACATTTCAATGTAAGAAAATCTAAAGTAAAAATTTAATATAAAATATATTTAGTGAAAACATTTAAATGTAAAAAAAAAAGTAAGCTAAAAACAAAATGTCAAAAAAATTAAATGTCAAAAAAAATGAAACGTTTAAAGGTAAAAATATAAAGTAAAAATAAAATGTAAGAAAAATAAAATGCCCGGATGTTAATACTAAAAAAAATGTTCACCGTAGTTTTCATTTACATTAAAAATCTTTCACATTAAACTATTTTCATACATTTATTTTTGGTCTACATTGAATTCATTCATGCATTGACACAAAAACAAACAGAAAAAATCAACAACAGTGTAAAATGTGTTGGTATTTTATATTCAAGGTCAGATTTCGATGCTGTAAAAACCTCAGTGATGGTATTTCATATTCAAAGTCCGATGGAACACGTTTATTAACATCAGGTCGTGAGCATCAAAGGAATTGAAGGCCGTCTTTAATCACTTGACACGTCTTCACACGTGTTAAAGAACGTCTTTGTTCTCAAACCTTTCCTTCTTATCGTCTCCTAACGATGAAACTGTCTCTGGAAACGTCTCCAGAGTGAAACCACATCCTCTAGTCCTGCTTTAATTGAGGCTCTTATCTGATCCGAGCCGCGAGACACTAAAGATTGAACACCAGGTGATGGAAGGAGGCCAGACTCGGACTGTGTTTATAGAACCAACAAAGATCTTCATGTTTTATACTTGAACTGGAAACTCTGTTTACATCCAACATTCACTGGTCATTGGAATTAAATGATTGGTCTTTAAATCCAACAATAAGTATTTGTTTTACAAGTATTTCTTGTAGTATATTCTACATTATGTATTACTTCCCAAAATTCCCTTTTTTTTTGTTTGCTTAGGTTATTAAGACTTGTATTAAAGACATGTTTTAAATATATATACATCTTTTCGTTGAGTTTTTGACACTAGTTAAAGATTAACATACAAATCCATCACAATAAATATCTATCAGTATAATTTTTAGCAATATTTTCTTTCATGATACCATAACTACTTTGTTCAATCGCAGTATAGACGATTTTATTTATTTACAATTGCATTAATTCTCGGCTTTCAAATTAAATCTTGTTTTTCTCATAATTATTTATTTATTTTCATAAATTATGTTTGAAATTAAGTAAATTGATTTTATTTAAAATTAACAGGAAAATTTTTGTGGTGTTTGTTCATTTTTGTGTTGCAATTAAACTTTCGGGCACAAGATGGCAGCAGTTATTACAACCTCATAAAGGGGTTCCTGAAGGAACAATGAAATCATGTGATGACTGAGGACGAGAGGATACAGTGACTCCAGCAGCTTTTAAAGCTGATGTTTGGACATATTTTGGTTTGAAAACAAATGAAAGCAGTTACGACTTCGTCAAGAGTCATGTGGTCTATAAATACTACAACACCAGAGTCAAGTACTGGACAATACTACACATATATACTTGTTACTACACTATCACAACACCAGATTCAAGTACTGGACAATACTACACATCTATACTTGTTACTACACTATCACGACACCAGATTCAAGTACTGGACAATACTACACATATATACTTGTTACTACACTACCACAACACCAGAGTCAAGTACTGGACAATACTATACATACTTGTTACTACACATAACAACACCAGAGTCAAGTACTGGACAATACTACACATATATACTTGTTACTACACTATCACAACACCAGAGTCAAGTACTGGACAATACTACACATCTATACTTGTTACTACACTACCACAACACCAGAGTCAAGTACTGGACAATACTACACATCTATACTTGTTACTACACTATCACAACACCAGATTCAAGTACTGGACAATACTACCCATCTATACTTGTTACTACACTACCACAACACCAGAGTCAAGTACTGGACAATACTACACATCTATACTTGTTACTACACTATCCTTATATATCACTAAATTGTATCGTCAACACTGACGTTATACATATCGTATGATATTCTTGTCAATACACACTCCTAGATATGTGCTTAACTTGTTCGATTCACAAAGATCCCATGAGATCCTGGCGATGACTGAGGATGAGAGGATACAATAGCTTCACACAAGAAAGTTGCTCTTCTCTGTCGTCTACACATAAGGATGAAGAAAAAGGCTGAGGCTGTGAGATGTTCTTCACTCCTCAATGGAAAACAAAAAAGCTCATAAGACTCAAAGAACAAAAGAGCCGGAGAAAAACAGCGAAAACCTTTTTAAATAAATCTTCTTAATAAATCTCAAAGACGGATCACGTGCACTTCCCTCTGACAGCCTTTTAACGTGATCAATGAAGCCCCCATTCTGCAACATTATCTCCTTTCCAAAACCTACTTAGGCAAAAGTGAGGCTTTATTAGGATGAACTGAACATTTCACGCTTCTTCTGCTTCAAAACCAGAATCTTTTTATTCCATTACTACATTAATATCCTTGTTTTTGATCCATTAGAGGTTCTCCGTGGTAAACGGGTCAGCAGTCGCCGCCTCCTGTCATAAAAACCGTGGCGCCCCAAAAACAGGTTTCCCTTCGGGATTCACGGAACATTAGAGCTGATGGTGAAGGATGAGAGTCTCGTCCTGATTCAACCCTGTTTGTTACAGAATCAAGATCCTCTCATTTATCTTCTTCCACTTGTATTAAAGGAACTTTCTTACAAAGGAATTCTAGATGTTTCCTCACTGAACTGATCCACTCATATATATTAGTACATCATATTTGTATGTGTTGGATCACAGCGCCTGTTGCTGAGCCTCAGCAACTCAAAGGTCAACTAACGTGTGTGTTTCTTGTGATTTGTGACTCTATTGTATCATCAGTGTGTGTGTTGTTGTGATGTGTGACTCTATTGTATTATCAGTGTGTGTGTGTTGTTGTGATGTGTGACTCTATTGTATCATCAGTGTGTGTGTTGTTGTGATGTGTGACTTTGTTGTATCATCAGTGTGTGTGTTGTTGTGATGTGTGTTTTTGTTGTATCATCAGTGTGTGTGTTGTAGTGATGTGTGACTCTATTGTATCATCAGTGTGTGTGTTCTTGTGATGTGTGACTCTATTGTATCATCAGTGTGTGTGTTGTTGTGATGTGTGACTCTATTGTATCATCAGTGTGTGTGTTGTTGTGATGTGTGACTTATTGTATCATCAGTTTGTGTGTTGTTGTGATGTGTGACCCTATTGTATCATCCGTGTGTGTGTTGCTGTGATGTGTGACTTTATTGTATCATCCGTGTGTGTGTGTGTTGTGATGTGTGACTCTATTGTATCATCAGTGTGTGTGTTGTTGTGATGTGTGACTTTGTTGTATCATCAGTGTGTGTGTTGTAGTGATGTGTGACTTTGTTGTATCATCAGTGTGTGTGTTGTTGTGATGTGTGACTCTATTGTATCATCAGTGTGTGTGTGTGTTGTTGTGATGTGTGACTCTATTGTATCATTAGTGTGTGTGTGTTGTTGTGATGTGTGACTCTATTGTATCATCAGTGTGTGTGTTGTTGTGATGTGTGACTCTATTGTATCATCAGTGTGTGTGTGTGTTGTTGTGATGTGTGACTCTATTGTATCATCAGTGTGTGTGTGTGTTGTTGTGATGTGTGACTCTATTGTATCATCAGTGTGTGTGTGTTGTTGTGATGTGTGACTCTATTGTATCATCAGTGTGTGTGTGTTGTTGTGATGTGTGACTCTATTGTATCATCAGTGTGTGTGTTGTTGTGATGTGTGACTCTATTGTATCATCAGTGTGTGTGTTGTTGTGATGTGTGACTCTATTGTATCATCATTGTGTGTGTGTGTTGTTGTGATGTGTGACTTTATTGTATCATCAGTGTGTGTGTGTTGTTGTGATGTGTGACTCTATTGTATCATCAGTGTGTGTGTTGTTGTGATGTGTGACTTTATTGTATCATCAGTGTGTGTGTGTTGTTGTGATGTGTGACTCTATTGTATCATCAGTGTGTGTGTGTTGTTGTGATGTGTGACTCTATTGTATCATCAGTGTGTGTGTGTTGTTGTGATGTGTGACTCTATTGTATCATCAGTGTGTGTGTGTTGTTGTGATGTGTGACTCTATTGTATCATCAGTGTGTGTTTGTACAAAACTCTCTTTTCATTAAAATATTGATAAATGATCTTAAAATGATCTTAAGCTCCGCCCACTGAAAACACTTTCTGGAGATGAAATCTTGTTGACCATAACCACGCCCACTCTGCTGTGATTGGTCAAACATGGAGGTTTGTCATCGCACATCATCAATCGGCTCCACCTCCAAGGGACTCGTTGTATAAACAAAGCGGGCGTGATTACAGCTGGAGGAGGAGTGAAGCCATTATTACGTCATAATGGACTCTCGTAACCTCTCGTTCGCCCAGATTTCAGAGCAACTTTATAAAGTAATAAGTTTAAAAAAAATGGTCACGATGAGGAACTTACTGCGTCTTGGAGAGGAAGAGTCAACAATTACTACATGTCAGGAGAGTTGGAGTTTTATATCAGATGAATTAACATTTGAGGAGCTTAAAGCCACCTCTTCCCCAGCAACAGGCGCCTAAATCAGTACTTCCTTTTTAAGGCACCTCACGCCACAAATCATCTGTCGATGACCTTTTTTCTTTAGTTGACTTTTATATTCTAGTCGTGACACAGATAATTGCAATAAGTAACTCCTGTATCTGTTGGTTCATACCTACATTTAAAAATTACACAATCAAAAAGTTTAGTAGTTTTCGTGTAGTTTTCTAAAGATTTTATTTTAGATTTTAGATTCTAGATCCAGTTTTAAACAGCGAAAAAAAAACCCAAATATTTCCATTAAAATTGAAAAAAAATACATATATTTTACAAAGACGACAGGTAAACAATAATTGTGGCGGAGAGTGTCATAATATATTATGATTTAAAAGAAAAAAATACTTTTCAGGATGATGTACAATAACTTTTCACTTTATTATTTCATCTTCTAGTTTATGTAGTTTTTGTAGAGTTTAAACATGTCCCAGCTACCCGGGGCAGAAGGTGGGCTACACCATAAGTTTTATTTCTGTTGTATATATATTTATTTTTATAATTATATTTTCACTTTTATGTGTTTTATATTTATTTATTTTATTTATTTTATTTATTTTATTTATTTTATTTATTTTATTTATTTTATTTATTTTATTTATTTTATTTATTTATATCTTATTTATTTTATTTATTTATATTTATATATATTTAATTTATTGTATTATGATGATTTGTATCTATTATTTAATGTTATTATTATTTGTAACCATATAGTCACGATTGTTTTTAATGCTTATGATATGTGTACTTGTTTGTCTTAATGTTAATGAACTTGTCAGATGTTGTAAGGAATATCAATCAATCAATCAATCAATCAATCAATCAATCAATCAATCAATCAATCAATCAATCAATCAATCAATCAATCAATCAATCAATCAATCAATCAATCAATCAGTGAGTGAAACACTTTCAATAAAGTTCTACCTAAACATAAGTGACTCGACACAGGAGCAGGTTTGTTCTCCTGAAGTCAGATTCAAACATCAGCCTTCATTTTCTTCTTAGCAAGAGCAGCGACCGTCGTCCCAGCATGCATCAGTGCTTGACAGAGGCGTGAAGAAGCGTTTGGTTGGCGCTCACCTGCATGCCGCCGCTGGGCTTCTTGTGGTTGAGCAGCAGCTCCACGGCGCCGACCACCTCCTTCCTGATGGCGTGCAGCAGAGCGTCGCCGACGTACACGTTGAAGCTCAGCAGCAGCTCGATGATCTCCAGGTTCTCGTTCTCGATGGCGATGAGCAGAGCCGTGCGGCCCAGCGGGTCGATGCAGTTGATGTTGATCTTGAAGTAGATCTCGGCCTCCTTCGGGTCGGAGAGAAACAACATGGCGTCAGAGTTTTGAAGAGAACAAACGATGGCGAAGATGGAAAACAAATACACTTAAATATCTTTTCCAGGCTTTCAAATCATATTTGGAATCTTATCCTAGTTGTTTTAGGGTTTATAAAATACGATTGAAGATAAAGTGTGTATAAAACTAATATTTACATTTTCTTATTTACAATTAACATGCAATTTCTAATGGCATTTGTTCATTTTTGTGTTGCAATTAAAAATTCCAGCAGCTAGATGGCAGCAATACATTACGTCCTCCTTCGTTAAAGGAAGAATGATACCCAGGCGATGACTGAGGACGAGAGGATACAGTGAGTCCAGCAGCTTTCAAAGCTGATGTTTGGACATATTTTGGTTTGAAAACAAATGAAAGTAGTTACGATTTCGTCAAGAGTCATGTGGTCTGTAAATACTACAACACCAGAGTCAAGTACTGGACAATACTACACATGTATACTTGTTACTACAGTAGCACAACACCAGAGTCAAGTACTGGACAATACTACACATGTATACTTGTTACAACACTATCACAACACCAGAGTCAAGTACTGGACAATACTACACATATATACTTGTTACTACTCTATCACAACACAAGAGTCAAGTACTGGACAATACTACACATATATACTTGTTACTACACTATCACAACACCAGAGTCAAGTAATGGACAATACTACACATATATACTTGTTACTACTCTATCACAACACCAGAGTCAAGTACTGGACAATACTACACATATATACTTGTTACTACACTATCACAACACCAGAGTCAAGTACTGGACAATACTACACATATATACTTGTTACTACACTATCACAACACCAGAGTCAAGTACTCATCAATACTACACATATATACTTGTTACTACACTATCACAACACCAGAGTCAAGTACTCGACAATACTACACATATATACTTGTTACTACACTATCACAACACCAGAGTCAAGTACTGGACAATACTACACATATATACTTGTTACTACACTATCACAAAACCAGAGTCAAGTACTGGACAATACTACGCATATATACTTGTTACTACACTATTACAACACCAGAGTCAAGTACTGGACAATACTACACATATATACTTGTTACTACACTATTACAACACCAGAGTCAAGTACTGGACAATACTATGCATATATACTTGTTACTACACTATCACAACACCAGAGTCAAGTACTGGACAATACTACACATATAAACTTGTTACTACACTATTACAACACCAGAGTCAAGTACTGGACAATACTACGCATATATACTTGTTACTACACTATCACAACACCAGAGTCAAGTACTCAACAATACTACAAATATATACTGGTTACTACACTATCACAACACCAGAGTCAAGTACTGGACAATACTACACATATATACTTGTTACTACACTATTACAACACCAGAGTCAAGTACTTGACAATACTACACATATATCCTTGTTACTACGCTATAACATCACCAGAGTCAAGTACTCAACAATACTACACATATATACTTGTTACAACACTATCACAACACCAGAGTCAAGTACTCATCAATACTACACATATATACTTGTTACTACACTATCACAACACCAGAGTCAAGTACTCGACAATACTACACATATATCTTTGTTGCTACACCATCACAACACCAGAGTCAAGTACTTCACAATACTACACATATATCTTTATTACCACACTAACAAATGAAAGCAGTTACGACTTCGTCAAGAGTCATGTGGTCTGTAAATACTACAACACCAGATTCAAGTACTCCACAATACTACACATATATACTTGTTACTGATTTAACAAAGTCGTAACTTCTTTAATTTGTTTTGAAAACAAAATATGTCCAAACATCAGATTTAAAAGCTGCTGAAATCACTGTATCCTCTCGTCCTCAGAGAGGAGACAGGATTTTCTTGTTCTTCTAGCTGTGGAGGACGTAATGACTGCTGCCATCTAGCGGTTGGAAGTTCAATTGCAACAGAAATGTAATAAACGCTGTTAACATTGGAATGCTAATGTCATGTTAATGTATATGTTAATTCTAAATATTAAAAATGACTTTACTTAACTAAACTGTCAACAATAAAATAACTACAATAACAAAATTAAATATGATTTTTTAAAAAGCTAAAGAAACAGTTTAGTTCAGTGTTTTGGATGATAATCTGTGTTCAGTCTTTCAGAAATACTTCCATAAGTCGTGAGAACAGATGAACTAAAGGTTCAAGTTTAACCATCATTATCACACATTCAATCTGAGACACATCTGTGCCACGAGCATCATCCATCGTTTAGATTCATGTGTTTTTTATTGATCCATCCATCATCTTAATAGATCCTGATCGTTGACGACACACACACACACACACACACACACACACACACACACACACACACACCTCCAGAGCCTGCTTGACGCTGCCATAGTCGCCCTTCTCCACGGCGCCGAGGTAGGCCTTCTCCAGAGGCGAGAGCTCCGACTCGGCTCGCACGATTCTCAGAGGGATGCGATCCCGGAACGAGGAGCAGCCGGTGCGCCGGTAGTACAGCTGGGACATCACCTCAGGCTGAGGCTGCTGGAGCCTGGAGCTCCATGATGGACGAAAGACTGGTGGAGACAAAACATGGACGTCCCGTCAGACACTTTTCTTTCACCCATCCTGATGAAAATCGACCATTTGTGGAGCAGAAACAAACAAACAAACATGTCTATAGAAGTCAATAGTATCGTAATATAAGTACAATAGTGAAACATTTATATCAGAAGTACATCATTGATATCAGATATTGAATGATTGAATTTAACATGTTAAATGTGGAAAAATGTGTTGTTTTTTTGTGTTTTGTGTTTTTTTCAATTAATTTAATTTAATAATTTCTATATTGAAAGTTTTAATTTTTTTTTTTTAATAATTGAAAATATAATGTCTATATTAATATCTTGAAATTTGATCTATTATATCAACTTTTTTTAATTTCAAAAGCTACGGATTAGAAAATAAGGAATTGGGAGAAAAAAAATATTGTTTTATTATTATTATTATGTCTAAAAGTAGTATATATAATAAAAAATATTAAAATGAATTATTATGAATGCATAATATATATATATATATATATATATATATATATATATATATATATAATATATTTAAAATAGTAATTCAACTTTTAACTATAAAAAATTATTATTAATATTTTTTTATATGTATTTAAAACAAATGCTAAAATAAGTTTTTAATTAAATGAATCCATATTCATTTAACTTTTAACCGGCATTAATACAAAAAAGTTTTCATTAAATTTAAAAGTCTGTAACAAGAATAAACTCGTTTATTTTGAAAATATTCGACTTTTAAAAATGAAACTACTTAACCTTTTAATTAAATTATTGTAAAATTATGATTAAAATACTTCAATAAGAAAGAACATGACATTAAATTCAACATTCAATATTGTGATGACACTTTTATCAGGTATTTCTTGATTTAACTTGATTTAACTCGCAAATCAAAACTAAGCAACATTATGAGCTAATCAGAAACAATCATAAATTCCTTCAAAATATTCAACAATTAAACACACTTTTTTAAAACAAACATAAATGAACATCTTGATTATAAAGACAATTTTAAATGGTTAATTTCAGTTTTATAAATTGTATCCTCAGTTGGAAAATATGAGCGAATATGAATATAAATTGAGCACAAAAGTATATGTTTGCCTCTGAACAAACTTCTGTGTATCAATGTAAGAGATCCATAACAAGTCGACTAATATTTGCTGTCCTTGACGTTCCAGGTGTTTTCTCAGTGATGCTAATCTGTGAGTCTATGTTAAGCTGGTGTGGTCCAATGAACACACTGAGCTGAGATCAGCGTGGATCCAACTGTTAATATGAAGAAAAAACAACTGGTTTGTTGTTTTTTCTCGAGCCATAATCAGCTTCCAGAGCCGTAAACCAAAAATGAGCAGCATCATCATAAATCGTGTGGATTTATGTCGGCTTTACAGCCAATAAACCCATAAAGTTTTGCTGTATTTTGTGTTTTATTGAGATCCCACTTTTCATGAGCAGTGGATTGCGTCAGCGTCGTAGCTCGCCTGCAGTTCTTCACTCATATTTAATGTGCTCCAGTGCAGCACCGACGCTCACAACAGCCTGGAAAAACAAGCGTACAGAAGCAGCAATTCAACCTTAAAGCACATTAAAAAAGTACATTAACACAACCGCAAAACACTAGTTATCTCCACGTCAATACGTTCACTCTGGTAACATCGTCTTCGGGTAAAAACCCTCGTGCATGTCGACAACCAGCCGATAAGAAACAGCAATTTTGAGGAGAACTTTAGATAAGAATGAACTTCACTGTGGATTCCTGAAGCTCTGCAGTGATTCCTCATGCAGGGAAATAACTCTCCGGTGTTTGCCATCGATACTAAACGGATCAGTCGTTTTCTCCCGTCGGGAAAAGGGGATTTCAATTAATTGTATGATTTACGTTGATTTGTTCCACGTAAAGAGATCAGGACTCGAGTGTTTTCACCGTTAATAAGAGGGTTTTTAGTAGAATTTCCTAAAAAGGTTGTGTTTCTGTGACACACGCTAGCGTCTCGGGTGCGATGACGTGACATGTTTATCCTCACGATGAAGCATCTTCGACCCACAGTTAGACCTTCACCGGTGAACACTTGCCGTAAACTATAAACACAAGAAAAGCTTTTTTTTTTTCTTCTGGTCAACATTTGAATCCTCGAGATGCCTTTTAAGGAGTTTCAACACTCGGGGGTTAAACCGTTGAGTACAGTCGCTTAAAAGTACTATTTAGTTCAACTACGTATCATGTTGTTCTGCAGGTTTTCACAAACTCATTTGAGATCAAATATATTTGTCACATATTGCTCTTGACAACTCCATTGAGATAAAAAATATTAAACTAATCATTTGGAAATATATCTAGCAATTGTATTACTGGGTCAACTCCAAATACAAATTTGTTTTCTTCTCTTTTGTCTGGTATTTTGTATATAATAATATGTAAATTATATTATTTTATTGCGTGATAAAACTTTAAATGTATATTTTGAGAGTTGGCAATGTTTTTTTTTTCTTTAGAATCTTGAAATATATATATATATATATATATATATAAATGAAGTAATATACAATCAAATCAAGCTTATTTTAAAATGTCCTTGTATTTAATCATTTTATAAATTCTCCATCTGTCACTTTTCTTCTTTTTATACGATACATACGTATCATACGATATCATACGTTATATATAATGTATCCTCATACGATATATACGATAATAAATATCATATGATGATAAATACATCATACGATATCATACGATATCATACGATATCATATCAGTACGATATCATACGATATCATACGATATCATACGATAGATACGATATCATACGATACGATACGATATCGATACGATATCATATGATATCGTATGATATGATATACATACGATACGATATGATACGATATGATAATATACGATAGATACGATATGATACGATAGATACGATAGATACGATAGCATACGATATGATACGATAGATAAGATATCATACGATATCATACGATATCATACGATAGATACGATATCATACGATATCATACGATAGATACGATATCATACGATATCATACGATATCATACGATATCATACGATATCATACGATAGATACGATAGATACGATATCATACGATATCATACGATAGATACGATATCATACGATATCATACGATAGATACGATAGATACGATATCATACGATATCATACGATATCATACGATATGATACGATATGATAGTATCATATGATATCATAGTAGATACGATATCATACGATATGATACGATATGATATCATACGATATATCATACGATATCATACGATATCATACGATATCATACGATATCATACGATATCATACGATATCATACGATATCATACGATATCATACGATATCATACGATATCATACGATAGATACGATATCATACGATATCATACGATATACGATAGATACGATATCATACGATATCATACGATATCATACGATATCATACGATATCATACGATATCATACGATATCATACGATAGATACGATATCATACGATAGATACGATATGATACGATATCATACGATATCATATGATATCGTATGATATCATACGATAGATACGATATGATACGATAGATACGATAGATACGATATGATACGATAGATACGATATCATACGATATGATACGATATCATACGATATCATACGATATCATACGATATCATACGATAGATACGATATCATACGATATCATACGATATCATACGATATCATACGATATCATACGATATCATACGATATCATACGATATCATACGATATCATACGATATCATACGATATCATACGATAGATACGATATCATACGATATCATACGATAGATACGATAGATACGATATCATACGATATCATACGATATCATACGATATCATACGATATCATACGATATCATACGATATCATACGATATCATACGATATCATACGATATCATACGATAGATACGATATCATACGATATCATACGATATCATACGATATCATACGATATCATACGATATCATACGATAGATACGATAGATACGATATCATACGATATCATACGATATCATACGATAGATACGATATCATACGATATCATACGATATGATACGATATCATACGATATGATACGATATGATACGATATCATACGATATCATACGATATCATACGATATGATACGATAGATACGATATGATACGATATCATATGATATCATACGATATAGATACGATAGCATACGATATGATACGATAGATAAGATATCATACGATATCATACGATATCATACGATATGATACGATATCATACGATATCATACGATATCATACGATATCATACGATATCATACGATATCATACGATATCATACGATAGATACGATATCATACGATATCATACGATATCATACGATATCATACGATACCATACGATAGATATGCATACGATAGATACGATATGATACAATATCATACGATATCCTACGATATGATACGATATCATACGATATGATACGATATGATACGATAGATACGATTCGATATGATATGATATGATACGATATGATACGATATCATACGATATCATACGATATCATACGATATCATACGATATCATACGATACGATCGATATGATACGATAGCATACGATATGATACGATATGGATACGATATGATACGATATAATACGATATCATACGATATCATACGATATCATACGATATCATACGATAGATCGATATCAAACGATACGATACGATATCATACGATAGCATACGATAGATACGATATCATACGATATATACGATATCATACGATGATCGATACGATAGATACGATGATGATACGATATGAACGATGGATACGATATGATACGATATGATACGATAGATACGATAGATGGATACGATATGATACGATGATCATAGCGATAGATACGATAGATACGATATCATACGATAGATACGATAGATACGATAGATACGATAGATACGATATCATACGATATCAAACGATAGATACGATAGATACGATATCATACGATATCAAACGATATCATACGATATCATACGATAGATACGATAGAGTCACGATAGATACGATATCATAACGATATCATACGATATCATACGATATCATACGATATCATACGATAGATACGATATGATACGATATCATACGATATCATACGATAGATACGATATCATATGATAGATACGATATGATACGATAGCATACGATATGATACGATATGATACGATAGATACGATATCATACGATATCATACGATATCGTATGATATCATACGATAGATACGATATGATACGATAGACACGATAGATACGATATGATACGATAGATACGATAGATACGATATGATACGATAGATACGATATCATACGATATCATACGATATCATACGATATCATACGATATCATATGATATCGTATGATATCATACGATAGATACGATATGATACGATAGACACGATAGATACGATATGATACGATAGATACGATAGATACGATAGATACGATATGATACGATAGATACGATATCATACGATATCATACGATATCATACGATATCATACGATATCATACGATATCATACGATAGATACAATATCATACGATATCATACGATATCGTATGATATCGTATGATATCATACGATAGATACGATATGATACGATAGATACGATATGATACGATAGATACGATAGATACGATAGATACGATATGATACGATATCATACGATATGATACGATATCATACGATAGATACGATATCAAACGATAGATACGATATCATACGATAGATACGATATCATACGATATCATACGATATCATACGATAGATACGATATCAAACGATAGATACGATATCATATGATAGATACGATAGATACGATATCATTCGATATCATACGATATCATACGATATCATACGATAGATACGATATGATACGATATGATACGATAGATACGATATGATACGATATGATACGATATGATACGATAGATACGATATATACGATATCATACGATATCAAACGATAGATACGATAGATACGATATCATACGATAGATACGATAGATACGATAGATACGATATCATACGATATCAAACGATAGATACGATAGATACGATAGATACGATAGATACGATATCATACGATATCATACGATAGATACGATAGATACGATATCATACGATAGATACGATATCATACGATATCATACGATATCATACGATAGATACGATAGATACGATATGATACGATATGATACGATATCATACGATAGATACGATATCATATGATAGATACGATATGATACGATAGCATACGATATGATACGATATGATACGATAGATACGATATCATACGATATCATACGATATCATACGATATCATACGATATCATACGATATCATATGATATCGTATGATATCATACGATAGATACGATATGATACGATAGACACGATAGATACGATATGATACGATAGATACGATAGATACGATAGATACGATATGATACGATATCATACGATATCATACGATATCATACGATATCATACGATATCATACGATAGATACAATATCATACGATAGATACGATATGATACGATAGATACGATATGATACGATAGATACGATAGATACGATAGATACGATATGATACGATATCATACGATATCATACGATATCATACGATAGATACGATATCAAACGATAGATACGATATCATACGATAGATACGATATCATACGATATCATACGATAGATACGATATCAAACGATAGATACGATATCATACGATAGATACGATATCATACGATATCATACGATATCATACGATATCATACGATATCATACGATATCATACGATATCATACGATATCATACGATAGATACGATAGATACGATATGATACGATATCATACGATATCATACAATAGATACGATAGATACGATATCATACGATATCAAACGATATCAAACGATAGATACGATAGATACGATATCATACGATATCATACGATATCATACGATATCATACGATAGATACGATATCATACGATATCATACGATAGATACGATAGATACGATATGATACGATATGATACGATATGATACGATAGATACGATATCATACGATATCATACGATATCATACGATATCATACGATAGATACGATATAATACGATATGGTACGATAGATACGATATCATACGATATCATACGATAGATACGATAGATACGATATGATACGATATGATACGATATGATACGATAGATACGATATCATACGATATCATACGATATCATACGATATCATACGATATCATACGATAGATACGATATAATACGATATCATACGATATCATACGATATCATACGATATCATACGATAGATACGATCGATACGATATCATACGATATCATACGATATCATACGATCGATACGATAGATACGATATGATACGATCTATACGATATACTACGATATCATACGATATACTACGATATGATACAATAGATACGATTCGATATCATACGATATCATACGATATCATACGATCAATACGACACCATACGACACGATACAATGTGATACGAAGTGATACGATGTGATGGATGGATGGATGGATGGATGGATGGATGGATGGATGGATGGATGGATGGATGGATGGATGGATGGATGGATGGATGGATGGATGGATGGATTGTGATATAGGACGGTTTTTTTCTATCCAGGAGAGAATATTATTGTCCAAAAAAAAAAGGGATGAATAAATGTATGGAAAATGGGAATAAAATAGGAATAATTCTTCTTTAAAAATGCATTGAGAAGATTAAAAGCATCTTTGTGATTTTTTTGAGCCATGTCTGTTTGATTTAAATCAAACCTGAAGCATGATTCCACTCATAACACTGCGAGCGCCTCAGGCTGTTAATGTATTGTTGTCCATGCATGTCAAGAACAGATGATCAGAAACGTGGCGTCTGTTCAAACACGTTTCTCTGGATCAAGGCTGTCGTGAAAACATAAGCGTGGATCACTTTGAAAGAAAGACCAATAAGTCCAGACTGTACAAGCAAGTGTTGCTAAACAGCTGCAGATCAATGGATTTACCAAGAGAAACTATAGAAGGATTTAACCTCTTTCATCTTTCACTGGCAGAGCAAAGAACATATTCTGTACTTTATTTATCCTACAACTTACAATTGAAATTGGTTTTAAAGTTTAAAACATCACCTGCAAATATTATTAGATTTTTTTTAATAAAATAGTCCCTTCATATTTTTATTGTGTAGCATTTATGATGCTAAATTCACAAATCTTATAATAAAAATTGACTTTAAATTATTTTTCAAAAAGAACAGATTTTAGGTCAGAAGAGTATTTGACAATAAATACATAAATATAACATAAATACATATGAATATTATGGATTAAAATCACACTAGGCTTGGTGAGGAAAGTTTATGGTGCACGTATTTATGACCCAGTTAACGTTACATCAGGACATAAAAGAGAATCCATGGCACATTAAACACGGAGTAAAACACTGATGTGCCAAAGAATAGTTGCGCAAAAACGAAACGACTGTTTTTTCTCAGGACACAAATATCTGACACTTGTTTATTCACCGCCTCGTACGCTCCACGTATTTATTTCTGCAGAAGCAACTGTGGCAACACGTCCTTCACACACACACACACACACACACACACTCACACACACATTTACCTTCTGAAGTGGAGCCTCTTCCTCAGAAGAGCTGGAGAGAAACGCGCAGACATGGAACTTGTTAAAAACCCTCCAGATGTGCAAAAGGCTGCAGAGCTTCTCTCTCTTCTATTAGACGCGGATTTTTTCTGACGCGTCTTTTCCTTGTTTGCCATCATTCCCAGGGACTCCTGCCGCGCATTCACATGTGTCGATCACGACGTTCTTGCGCTGAAATGTCAGCCAAACAAATCCTGGACTCGAGAGAGAGAGAGAGAGAGAGAGAGAGAGAGAGAGAGAGAGAGAGAGAGAGAGAGAGAGAGAGAGAGAGAGAGAATAAAAAACAAGTTTCCTCCAGAGAGACTCCCCAATAATCTGCGGTTATTTGCGCAGTTGGAGGGAAAACACCTGTTGGTTTGATGGAGTATGGAGAGAGTCAGTGCACGTTTGGGAAAACACGAAGAGAGAGAGAGAGAGAGAGAGAGAGAGAGAGAGAGAGAGAGGGGAAGAGAAAGGAGAGAGAGAGAGATCAGCCAGATGCGCAGCAGGAGGTCTGCGGAGATGCGGCTGCGGACTAAATGTGCGCACTTGGAGATTTTCAACCTTTTTTTTGAGCCAAGATACATATTTTTCATTGGAAAAAAATCACAAGGCACAACACTTGTCAAACATGGTAAAAAAAAAAATGATACTCTTTATTGCCGAAATTAACATTTTTAATCAATTTCATCAAAGTGTCTTGAATATGAATCAAATAAACGCATAGAAGTACTTTATAATCTTTTGTATTAATATAATTCATGTTTTTAGACCAATCAAGAGGTTGAAAAACACTGGATTATGAAACATAAAAATCTCTAGAACTGGAAGAATATCTGTGTTTTTCTCATATTAATAAAACCCTCTAAATTTCCCCAAAAACGACATCACCAGACTGGCGCAAAATCCATACAATAAAAGAATGAATAGAGTTTAATTTATTTTGAAAGGTAATGAAACGGGTTTTTTTTATGCGCTGTATTTATGCGGTAATGTCAAAGTATGATCATGTATAAATGGTTCTAATGCTAACAAATGTATTTTTTGTATTTATTATTCATTTACATTTCAACATAACACTTGTTTACTTTTTGTGTGTGATTTTTTTTATATATTAATCCCTCAAAACATTTTTTACAAGTTAGTTGAAGAAATGTTTTTTTTTTTTTTTTCAAAAAACCCATAAATACATAAATAAAAATGCAGCTTGTTTAGCTTAATAAAAGTCACAGCCTAAAGACGAATGTCCTTTTGTTTTAGTGATTTTTTTCGTCTTTTCCTTTTGCTTGACGGCCCCTAAAAACATAATTTAATGTGGCCCTTGAAGAATTATAATTGCCCAGCCCTGCTCTAATACCTTCCCCTCTTGTGCTGCACTGAGCTGAATGTGTCGAGTTAAATTGAAGTGTGATTTTCTTTAGTGAATACAAAATCTTTAATTTTATCTTCATGTAGCATTTTGTTTTACATAAAGTGCAGTAGCTCTTTGTGTCTGAAAACACCTTGTTTTTCTGGAGATGAAATCTTGTTGACCATAGCCACGCCCACTCTGCTGTCATTGGTCAAACATGGATGTTTTGTCACCGCGCGTCATCAGTCCTGGAAGTCTCCAGTTCATTTTTTTTAATCCACTGATTATCTCTTTGTTTTACTTTGGCACTTCCCTTTTGTCCCACTTGATTTGTATGTATTGGACAAAGGCGCCTGTTGCTGTGCCTCAGTGAGGAGTGAAGTCATCATTACATCATAATGGACTTTCGTAACCTCTTGTTCGCCTAGATTTCAGAAGAACTTTATTAAGGAATAAGTTAAAAAATGGTCAATTGAATTGAATTGAATTGTATTTAAAGTGTCTTATCATTACAAAGAAAGAAGAGTGAGGGAGGATACATTGAGAGAAAGAAAAAACGTGGCGAGTATTGGAGAGTCCATGGAGGTGCTGGAGAGAACTCGGGATCCGATGCTGTTGTGGAGATCCTGGATCAGCAGCATCTCTGGAGGTGGAGCCCTGGAGGTCCGGGAGAGAAATAAAAGGGTGTTAAACTGCACAGGTGATGAATGTAATGCACAAAGAAGGATATACAGAGCTCGGAGTCTAAAACTCCTCCAGCATTCTCAGCCTATAGCAGCTAAGATAAACAGAAAGGCTAATGTAAAGGCTTTATGGAAAAGGTTTTAAGATTGTTTTTAAACATAGAGAGGGTGTCTGCCCTCCGGACTGAAGACGGTAGTTTGTTCCACAGCAGAGGGGCTTGACAACTGAAGGCCCTGGCTCCAAATCTACATTTAGAGATTTGTGGTATAACTAATAGATCCGAGTTTAAGGATCGTAAGGTCCTAGAGGGTTGATACGTTTGGATTAGATCTTTAATGTATGTTGGTGCAAGACCATGTAAGGCTTTATAGGTTAAGTGAAGGATTTTAAATTGTATTTTAAATTCTACAGGAAGCCAATGTAGGGAAGACAGCAAGGGGAAATGTGTTTGCGCCTCTTGGTCTAGGTAAAAAATTTGCTAAAATCTTGTGTAAAGAATTACAGCTACCCTTAGCAACTGTTAGCAAACTATTGTTATTTGTTAATTATAAACATAAATTTATAATAAATTGCTGTTAAACTTGTACAACTTGGATATTTTAGTTATTAAGACTACTAACTCGCGGGGAGTTAAGACTTTTTAATCACGATTGAGGAAGACAACTGCAATTTAGGCTTTGGAAGAAGAGCAATTTGTTATCACTGGAGTGTGTTGTTAAACCCTGTGTTCTCTCGAGCCAGAAGCGCAACACAAACTAATAAATTCTGCTCAGCGCAGTGCAAGGGAGGAGGTAAAACATGAAAAGCATTTCAAAATAAAATAAACTCTCTTCCAAGGATTTGTTAATGAAAAGCATCCGCTTGTTTCTTTATGCTGAAGAACAGATGATTTTCGTTCCAACAGGGACAGATTTTGGCAAAAAAAAAGTCGTCGTCTGTCAGACGAGAGATTTTCTGAAAGATGAAGCGACTCCTCTGCGTCGCCGCTGCTGAGTATTGAGAAATAATGTTATGTACAAAAGTCTTGAATCATGGGGAAATATACAAACTTTCTCTACGCTTTCATGCTTCGAATCAGCATTTAGAGACACATTCACAACTGGCACGATTCCCAGAGCCACAGTCCGGACTCTTTTTTTTTCATTCACCATAAAGTATCCTGGTCCTTCTGGGCTCTTAAGCAACTGCCAAGAGAAAAGTTGAGGCACTTTATCAGTTAATCTGATCAAGAGGATTTAAACAGACGGAGATAAAGCGGCGGAAAATTAATCTTTTTGCCCCGAAAGGGATTCTTAACGCAGCTCGGGATTAAAGGTGACACTGATGGAATACATCGAGGTAATTACAAATCAGCAAAGAATGTGTAGAAATACCTTGTTGTACTTGAGTTCAGTGGTTAGAACCTGTACTTAAAGCAGTACTATGTAACGCTTTGATCTGAACATCTATATTCAACACTTTGTCCGGGAAACTCAACTGATGACCACATGACCAACAATCTGCTGAGACGGCAGTTTCATTCGTTTCCAACACGGCACAGAGGAAGAAAAAACTTTTTAAAAGGGTTCTGTTTTTGAAACAAATACACATGGCTCGGGAAATATATGAGTGACATCAGAATACTGAATTAATTAATTAATTTTTTTTAATATTTAATCTTTTATTTTTGTATTTTTACTGAAATACTGAAGTAATTTTTTTATTTAAATAATTGATATCAATAATTTCTATATTGAAATTTTGAATATGTTTTTTGTTTAATAACTAGATTCAATAATTTGTAGATTGAAAGGTCGAATTTGTTCATTTTAAATAATTGTAATATAATTCTTTGAATTACTCAGACTTTCAGCCAATCATGTGACGACGCAGAAGCATACAATGAAGTAGCTCGGTACTTGGTACTTTCTAGTGGAACTTTTATATCTTTTTTATATGTTATTTTTATATTGAATTTAATAGGCTACGAATTTAAAAATATTGAAATTAGAAATTTTTTATCGGAATTTGAATATCAAACTCTGTGTGTAGAAAACATGAATTTTGAGTTGTTGTTTTTTTTTTAAATTAAATCATTAAAAAAACTAAAGAAAATAATTATCTACCGTTCAATTTTAAACTATTTTATGAGTATACTTACAAATAAATACAATTAAACTTTAAATATAGAATTAATTGAATTTAATTATTCACAAACGATTTCACTGCTTATAGGTTAACCATTCAATAATCTGATGGAACCGCTTTACTTCCAGAGGGAGGTTTTCAGTTTTCACGACAATTCCACACAGCTGCAATTCCACATAACTACCAATAGGAAGGACCTAGAAACAAATGTAAGTAAAGTAATTTTTATTTAATACATTATTTAATTTTCTTTTACTTTGCTAAACTTCTCAACAACATTACATCAAAACATTTAAATTCATAAATATATTATCAATAAGAGCGATCACTTCCTTCAAACGGAAAATAGTTTAATTAAAACTTTGTAAATTAAAAGATCAATTGACTTAATTAAACAAATTCCCTGTAGTTCGTCTCATCGTCTCATGTGCGACTACATCGCGATCAAAGCAACGCTGACATCGTCCATCATTCCAGTGAGAAGTTCCTGCGATTGATGGCGACGCCGTGTTTACCTCGAGCCAGGCGACTGTTCTTTTCCCTCCTTCGCCGTCTCCGCAGGTTCAACTTTATCAAAGTCTCGCTTACAAATGCGCTTTGTTGAAATGCTGTGATTGCTTTCATCTGTCTCCATGGCAACCGAGATATCTGTCCCTTTGTCCCGTTGCTGAGTCTGAAGATTTCAAACAACTACGCAGAAAATCAGAGAATTTTCCTCTGGTGTCATGATTGTACAACAGAAAACAACAAAGGAATATAACAAGGATGATATGGACCATGTAGGTCGGGGTTACGTAAGTGGGTTCTGAGGGGGGACCCCTGTGGCAACTGTTTAAGAAGCTTCCGCGTAATTAAAAATGAATTCGTCTCTTTTCCCCGGTGACGCAGGAACACTGCGCCTGGAATACAGAACATCAATGAAGGCTGTCGGACATGAGTGAAGTAAGTTGACAGAAATACAATCGTTGTATTCGATTGTATCGCAGTAACTGTACTTTCAAAAGTTTAGCAAAACTCTACTTTAAATGCTCTTCAAACTGTTTGCTGTTATTTCGTTCAGCTAAATATTGACCCACGTTTTTCTTGTCTTAAACTTGTTTATCCGCGACAAACAATTAAGTCTAGTGCCGTGTCTCAAATCTTGCACTTCTCTGAGTGCACTGCTTTACAGTATACTGTAAGACAGCGCACTTTCTTGGCCAGTGCACACATTTCGGCTTGTAGTACTGTCTCAAATCAAACTCTGCTGCTACACACTTACAGGAAATGACACGACAGCTTCTTCTTCTACTACTATTTAACGTTGATTGTAACCAGTCATTGAAACACTATCACTGACACTTGACAACACTTATTGCCAATTGAAACAAGATATTAAGTTGTGTTTCATTGTGTTATTACTGTTGTTTTGTAGTAAAACAAGTGTTTTTCCGAGACATTTACATCAGTATCTGCTCTTAAGACGCGTCGACAGTGACGTAGCTTCAGTTTAGCTTCAGTTTAGCTTCAGTTTAGCTTCAGTTTAGCTTCAGTTTAGCTTCAGTTTAGCTTCAGTTTAGCTTCAGTTTAGCTTCAGTTTAGCTTCATCTACGTCACTAAGATGGAGGACGTTGATGATGGAAAGTGTCCATCGATCCATTTGGCCATTTGAGAGCTCATTACACACTTCATTTTTGCTCATTAGGATGCACTTGTGCACTCAACATATTAAGTGTAAGTGCAGAAGTGCGGGATTTGGGACACAGCCTTGGTGAGTTTCCTTCATTTCCTGATGAATTCTGGGTAACTGAAAGTCAATATCATTCATATAAAATCTGTTGTTCCTTTCTTTGAGGATAAATATATTATTTTATTTTAAAAACATATAGTATCAATGCATGCTTTTAAAAATGTAAACGAATATAATATTTGTTTGAAAGAAATGGAATTTTTAATAATATTTAACTTTAAATTTCTTACAATTGAATGGGATCATTAAGTATATTGGACACAGAAAGGTGTTTTTTTAGAAGATGACACACACGGTTCTAAAACAAAGTTTTACAAAATGTCATCGCTTAATTGCTCAAGCAACAAAACTGAGTCGATTGTAATAATCTTTCTGGCACGTTCCGCCTCCAGGACGCCAGATGGCGCTGTGATGATGATTTTCAGAAAATGATAGGAAATTAAGAAACATGATAGTAGCTGCTTTATGATCAAAGGTAACTTGCGAAAATACTCATAAGTTGTGGTTTGGTTCAAATAATGAAATGACTCTGAAACTGAAGAAACAAATAAATACTTTAAAACATGATTCATACTGGAATACATTTAATTTCACACCTCAATGATAGTTATTGCATCAGTGGCTGATGTTTTTAAGTTTTATCTTCAGTTGGTCTTAACGCTTGTGCACTGCTTTAATCCTAATCTTTATTGTTACTAACAGGACCATTGAAAATCCCTTTAAGAAGCACATTGTGATCCCAACAGGAAGCAAGAAAACTCGCGAGGGAGACCAGCTATTGTTCTGCAGCCATTTGTCAGCGACCAGCCGGTTATCTGCAGCCACTCTTGCCTTATATAACACCAAAACTCTCCTAACACTTTTCTTCCTTAAAAGCTTCCTTGTTTCTTTATAAGAAATTCCTCAAAAGGCCATTTCTGGCTCTAAAACAATGTGGTCCACTCACCACAGTCAGTTGTTTTTACCAGAGAGTCCTCACAGGCAAAATGTGTTAAGTTAACAATAACCCCAAAATATATTTATTTCAACCTCATTTCCTGACTATGAAGCTTTTACATATGTTGAATACAATGACGATACACATTAAGAATGTACCTTCTGTATGTACCAGGGTTTCTTTTCAAGCTGTACCTGTAACGTGACAGTAAACCATACTACAGTAGGTAGGCAGGTACTCTAGGTAGGTGGGCAGGTAGGAACGTGGATATCTAGGCAGGTAGGCTGGTAGGTAGGCAGGTAGGCTGGTAGGTAGGCAGGTAGGCAGGTAGGCAGGTAGGCAGGTAGGCAGGTAGGCAGGTAGGCAGGTAGGCAGGTAGGCAGGTAGGCAGGTAGGCAGGTAGGCGGATAGGTAGGCAGGTAGGTGGATAGGTAGGCAGGTAGGTGGATAGGTTGGCAGGTAGGTATATTTGTTGGCAGGTAGGTGGATAGGTAGGCAGGTAGGTGGATAGGTAGGCAGGTAGGCAGGTAGGAAGGTAGGCAGGTTGGCGGATAGGTAGCCAGGTTGAGGTAGGTGGATAGGTAGGCTGGTAGGTGGATAGGTTGGCAGGTAGGTGGATAGGTAGGCTGGTAGGTGGATAGGTTGGCAGGTAGGTGGATTGGTTGGTAGGTAGGTGGATAAGTAGGCAGGTAGGTGGATAGGCAGGTAGGCGGATAGGCAGGTAGGTGGATTGGTTGGTAGGTAGGTGGATAGGTAGGCAGGTAGGTGGATAGGCAGGTAGGCGGATAGGCAAGTAGGTGGATAGGTAGGCAGGTAGTTGGATAGGCAGGTAGGTGGATATGTCGGCAGGTAGGTGGATAGGTAGGTGGATAGGTTGGCAGGTAGGTGGATAGGTTGGCAAGTAGGTGGATAGGTAGGCAGGTAGGTTGATAGGTTGGCAGGTAGGTGGATAGGTTGGCAAGTAGGTGGATAGATAGGCAGGTAGTCGGATAGGTTGGCAGGTAGGTGGATAGGTTGGCAAGTAGGTGGATAGATAGGCAGGTAGTCGGATAGGTTGGCAGGTAGGTGGATAGATAGGCAGGTAGTCGGATAGGTTGGCAAGTAGGTGGATAGATAGGCAGGTAGCGGATAGGTTGGCAGGTAGGTGGATAGGTTGGCAAGTAGGTGGATAGGTAGGCAGGTAGGCGGATAGGCAGGCCAGCGGGTAAACAGTGTTGGGAAAGTTCACTTTCTGTGTGAACTAGTTCAAAGTTCAGTCCACCGATTTTAAAATCAACTAATTTAGTTCATATTTCTCAAAAGTTCGCCTCTTCAACAATGAACTAGTTCATAGTTTTTTTTTCTATATGTTGCTACCAGCTCTCCTTCCAATGTTTTATCACATCCCATATTTAACCACAGACAGCCATGGTCATGTGGAACACAGTAAACTTGTTGAAATGATTTTAGAACAAATTCTTCGTCTACTATGTTGACCACATGCTGCTGTAGCTTCACTGTTGCAGCTCTTTGTTTTAATGACGTGAGTGGTTGTGCATTACTGGTGGCTGGTGTTTCCAAATTGGGTGTTTTTTCGTGATACATCAAGGCCTGTTTACAGTGTGTTTTAATGGGTTTCTGCCTGAAATCCTCTATAGGAATCAAGTGACCTACTGGACCAAGATGATTTGAGAGTGACTTTCAGAGACAAAAGAATATTTACAGAAGCATTCATCGAGCAAAATACACAATGTTCACTTCACGTTCATCCAAAATAGACATAGATACTGTATGCATATACTGTAAATGCTGTAGGCACATACTGTAGATACTGTAGATGCTGTAGGTAGATACTGTAGATACTGTAGGTAGATATTGTAGATGCTGTAAATACCATAGATACTGTAGATACTGTAGATACCGTAGAGACTGTAGGTAGATACCATAGATACCATAGATACTGTAGATACTGTAGGTAGATACCATAGATACTGTAGATACCGTAGAGACTGTAGGTAGATATCATAGATACTGTAGATACTGTAGGTACTGTAGATACTGTAGGTAGATACCATAGATACCATAGATACTGTAGATACCCTATAGACTGTAGGTAGATACCATAGATACTGTAGGTGATACCGTAGAGACTGTAGATCTGTAGATACCATAGATACCTGTAGGATACCATAGATACTGTAGATACTGTAGGTAGATACCATAGATACTGTAGATACCGTAGATACTGTAGGTAGATACCATAGATACTGTAGATACCGTAGAGACTGTAGGTAGATACCATAGATACTGTAGATACTGTAGATACCGTAGAGACTGTAGGTAGATACCATAGATACTGTAGATACCGTAGATACCGTAGATACTGTAGGTAGATACCATAGATACTGTAGATACCGTAGAGACTGTAGGTAGATACCATAGATACTGTAGATACCGTAGAGACTGTAGGTAGATACCTTAGATACTGTAGATACCATAGATACTGTAGATACCGTAGAGACTGTAGGTAGATACCATAGATACTGTAGATACTGTAGATACCGTAGAGACTGTAGGTATACCATAGATACTGTAGATACCGTAGATATCGTAGATACTGTCGGTAGATACCATAGATACTTTAGATACTGTAGATACCATAGAGACTTTGGGGGGTAACGGCGGGGAGGGACCTTTTTCATTTAGATTTTCCCTCTTTTCCCAGCTGATAATTTTCTCCTGACACTTGGTGTTAACTCAACCTCATGTGTGTAACATGTGAGTCATTAGCAGCAACCCCGTGAAGCCCCTGACTGAACGAGTCGGACCACCTCCCTTCTTCTCCCACACCTCCCAGCAGCCTCAGCAACACTCGAGCTCCTCCAGGTTTATATCAACACCTCCTTCTTTCCCTCGCCAGAGTCGCCGACGTCGGCTTCTTCTCCATCATCCTCCATCTTCCTTGATAACTGCGGCGACAAATGATTTTATACCTTTATTATATTCACAATTACGTTAACGGGACTTCCGTCGGTAAATGACCCACCAGGATGGAGGGAGCTTGAGTGGAGAAATGACTCCTGTTGCTAAGGCTACTGCTCCCTGGAGCTTATACTGCCTATTGTGTGTCCAGCGTTGATGGTTATCCAAAATATATAAGCTTACGTTTGTGTGTGTGAGTGTGTGTGTGTGTGTGTGTGAGTGTGTGTGTGTGTGTGTGTCTCAATTGCCGACAGATCCTCTCTTATCATATTCGTGAGGCACTTGGCCCCAAGGGAGATTGTGGAGAGCCAGGTGCTGGCCTCTAATCAACCTTGCATATCAGGAGAAACACCAGAGAATCTTTACCAACATAGTATGTTGTTTGGAAGATGTTGTTTTTTTTTTATATTTACATAAAGTTCAGGATTTGCAGCTCTTTAACTTGCATAATGTTATTAATTGAATTCCTGGTGGTTATCCAACGTAGAATCCGAGGGAAAATATTTATTAGGATGCTGTACTACTTATTTTCAGTCTAAACTTTAATAAACAAAAGTCGATTTTTTTTCCAGTCTTGCCTTATTAGAGCGTTTCGTCACAGTGCCCTCTGCTGTAGTGGAGGTTGAAATGCTTAATTTTTTTAAAATCACATTTATTTCTATTTGATTCTCTGAGGTCTCCCGTGTCAGTGAGGGAATTCTGTTAATAGTTAATTTAATAACTTCCGATAATCATTTCAGAGTTAGCTTCAATGCTAGCTTCAGAATTTACGATCCTTGCGATACCTCTATTAGTTTCTCAGGCTACGCACATCTCTGAGAAACAGTCGACTTGATGAAGGTATATCCTGAGACGACGCCCTCATGGGACTAACATTGAATAAACAGTTCAATAAAAGGGAAGATTTCGAGTTTTTGCAGATTATCAGTCCTTTGACGAACACTTTTTCACCAGAACTCTCCAATATCCGTTCGATAACGTAAGTCGCTGGCTGAACAAAACATATATTTGTCCAAATTTCTGTATCAGGAAGTGTAACTCTAATGATGTTTTCCATTTTTTTTGTGGCTCGGTTTATCCTTATTATATTTGTATTTGGTATCCGTTCTAAAACAAAAAATATGTCTTTTTCGACACAATTTTGAGTGCTATAGAAGTCTCTGGTTCTTATCTTAAACATATATGTACTGTATGTCACCAAATGAACCTCATTCTACTTAAAGAAAACCATGGGGGGCCATGTATAATGACTCGGGATTCGGCCCCAGGACTTGACACATGTGATTAGTATGAAAATAGTACACACACAAAAATACGTCGCTGGTATTTAAATCTTAAATATTAACATATATGTCACATCTCAACAATTTTTATTAGGATTAAAATGCCTCAATATATTTTACTTAAATACACATCTTGCTTCTTACAAATACTGCTCAGTGTTGCTTTAACTGACTAACTTTATGGAATAGATATTTATGTTTAAATACCACATTTAAAATAATTTACATTGTAAATAATAACACAACAAACTCGCTTGAACAACACAATTTATATTTTATAAGCAGATGAGTTCAGGTGATCTTTATAATCGAACCAATCCAACAGGACTGAGAAAATAATGAGTCCAGGGACACAAATGTTGTTGTTCTCGGGAATTATTGTCCAAACAATGATCAATGTCCGCGTTCAATAGAGAAAAAAGTCTCCATTTCCAAACCAATCTATTTCCTGTAATGAGCGCTGTGTGAATATAACCATCACTAGAGTTGAGACACTTGTGTCGTCTTCTGATTGTGAATGATTACAATCTGACAGTCTTTCTTTTTTCTTTCTAATGCCCCGTGAGGTTTGTAGTAATTACCCTCATTGACCCGTCCAGGGTTTTTCTTGTTCTTTTTGTCAACCCGCATTATCAGCCGACACGTCCAGACGAGAGTGAAGGAGAGACGAGCGGAACGATGGAACACGACGCTCATGTTTTTTTTCTTGCCCTCTTTTCGCCGTAAAGAAAAAAAAAAAAAAATCCAATTATGAGCTGCAACTGCATTGATTGTGTCCTTTTCTAATAGCGCATTAGGAGGGAAGCTACAGGGAAGAGTCTTGGATAATGGGCTGTTCTCCGCATCCTGGACCCGCGGACTTGTCATCTCCATGTTCTGCATTCAATAGATCCCGTCTTTTTGTACCTTCGGCGGCTGATGCGGCGTTTGATCTGGTCTACGCCGCGGCGCGGGAATCAAATGCTGCTTAAAAAGAATGTGACGTTTGCTGGATTTCTGTTCCATTGGAAGCTACATGTTTCTGCTCATCATTAGCGATGTATGTGCAGAATAAAGCTCACAAGATGATAAAAACACCTCTTTGAACGGTTGTGTTTCACGAGCTCTTCTTGATGTTTGTGCCGTAGATTTGTAGTTACAGTATTATGGGCTTATTTACTAGAAAGTTTCTTCAGAATTCTACGAAGTTTCTCATGCAATGGATATTAAAATTCTGAATATATTGTTCAAAACGTCTTTGCTACGGTAGGTTTTTCGACGAGTCAATGATGGCCCGAAAAAACATCCCAAAAAATTAAGGTACAAAATAACTGCAAAAGTCACTGTAACTGGTCTCCTAGTCCAAGGACTCGCCGAAAAGTATCGGAAGCTTTGGGACCAACTAAGTTGATATTTTTTAAATATTAAGGAAGTAAATTTTTTTTTTGTTTGAAACTTCCCCTTTCTTTCACCTCAGTCCAGCGGTCCGTCAGCCATATGTATCCCCCGATCTCAGAGTCCGGTCAGTTCCGTTGTGGCTTATTGTCTCGAGGAGTAATACTACGGTGACTGGTGGAGTAATAGTACAATGACCCACGGCGTTATACTACCGTGACTTGTGGATTAATACTATGGTGACTTTTGGATTCATTTTACAATAACTTGCCAAGTAATACTTGTGTAGTACTTGTGTATTTCGTAATAATACTACAATGACTTGAGGAGTAATAATACAATGATTTGCGGGGCAATACTTCAATGACTTGCAGAGTAAAACTTGTGTAATACTTGTGTATTTCGTAATAATACTACAATGACTTGAGGAGTAATACTACAATGATTTGCGGGGCAATACTTCAATGACTTGTAGAGTAAAAATGACTTGCAGAGTAATATCACAATGACTTGCAGAGTAGTACTACGGTGACTCGCAGATTAATTCTAAGGTGACTGGCAGATTAATTCTAAAATAACTTGCCAAGTAATACTACAATGACTTGCGGAGTTATACTACAATGACTTGCGGAGTAATACTACGGTGACTAGCAGATGAATTCAACAATAACTTGCCAAGTAATACTACAATGACTTGCAGAGTAATATCACAATGACTTGCGGAGTAATACTACAGAGACTCACAGATTTATTCTTTGGTAACTTGCGTTAACTTATGTTGACTTATGGAGTAATTCTGCGGTGACTCACAAAGTAGTTCTACAATAACTTGCAAAGTAATACTATGATGACTTGTGGAGAAATACTACTGTAACTTTTTGAGTAATACTACAATGGCTTGCTGCGTAGTTTATCAACATTTTGAGATTTTATGTACCAGAAAAAATTGGTTCCTACTCAGTAAGTACAGCCATAATAATACATAAGGATAACAAGACGTACTGTTGATTCCTTTTCTTTTTTAAAGCGTCCTTATAGTCCCATAAAAATGTTAATGAAGTTCTGCGTTTTATGTTATGTTGGCTATAATTTAGGACCTATTAGAGGCGAGTCTAAAAGAATAAATAATTTGAGTCTGATAACTACTGGAAGGGCTTTGCTGTAACAGGATGAGTTTGGAGGTTTTTAAATAAAGAAATTGATCTAGTGGTCGTATAGATAAGATGAAATATCAGAGACCGTTGTGTAACCGGGTACAAGTTTTGTTTACACATATTTTAAAAAATATAATCCTCAACACCCCTAAAAGACATCATGCTACAATTCCCATGATGCAATACAAATAAACTGGCCTTCACTAGTTCAGTCACGGTGATCTGCTGCAGTTGATGATGATAGAATTTTCCACTTGTATCACTTCAAACCCTTGAAAAATACCTTTAAAAATACCTTTTTTTTTGCAGAACCTGGAGACCTGGAGCATTTCCACCATCATTTCCTGCTCAGAAGCAGATGAGAAGAAGGAACACAGTCATAATTATAGAGACGAGTCATAAAATGACTGTAATGATGACGGTTCGGTGGCGTAATTACAACGAAAATCGCTCACAGGATCTGAACCTGCAACGTCTCGCTCTTAAATCCTGCCGTTAATGGAAGTGAAGGAGTGAACGACAGTAACCGATAGAAGAGCGAGAGAGAGAGCAGGTGGCGAGCGAGGTCAGACGAAATGTCTAGAAAGCTTTTATTTTTCTGTTCCGACGGCGGCTTAGAGAGGCGGAGGAAAAGCGCCCGGGGGTTTAGAAGGTGAATGTCACAGCATTTAACCGAACACCCACTCGATGGTCGTCCACAGTGACCACGAGTCTGTCCTGAAAGGCCAACACGACAAATACACTCATTTAAAAAAGAAAAAAAAACCAAAGCTGTGGTTCATACGGTTTAGAGAAGCTTTGGAAAGACGACAGAATGTAACTCGTCGTCTCACTGCGGCTACAATAATGTCCAGGTGGTCATAATGTTATGGCGGATTAATGTAGTAATGTAGGAAATATTTGTATCACAGATCAAAGTAGTTAAAATGAGAAAAGTTGATTAAATCTTTGGTTGTTTATATTTCTATCTGATTTTTTAAAAACTTTTAAAATAATTTACTGCCAGTATTAAGATGTATTCTATGAAAGTATTGAAGTATATCAGTGGCATTTTTTTTAATTACATAAATTAGAATATCAAACTCTATGTTTAAAATTTTCTTTTTTACTCATTTATTTATAAATGTTTAATTCAATTATGTTCTAAACAATACGATTAAATGCTTAAAAATCTAAACATTTCGATAAAAAGTTCTAAATTTTTGTGTTGAATTCTAAAGGCTACGAACTAAAAATATTGAATTAAATGTTGTTTTTTTTAATTATTGAAATTTGAATATAAACTATAAGTGTAAAATAATAATAATAATAATCCATTTTTAAATGTAACTATTACAGTTACATATCTATAATTATTAATAGAATATAATACTCTATGTGTAGAAAATAGATTGAAAATGTATGATTTTTGAAAAAATATTTTTACAAAAATCAAACAAATTCAATTTAATTCAAAATTTGGATTTAATTAAAAACAGATGACAAATTTTCAAGATTTAAAATGTGAAATGAAATGATTGAATATTCCGATGACACTGATATACTTCTGTGGATGGGGTCTAAAGTTAGTGGATAGTCTCACTTTTCCTTAAAATTTGAACATAAACGACAAGTGTAAAAATAATAATAATAATATTCAATTTTTAAATAAAAAAAAAAAAAAAAAAAAAAAAAAAAAAAAAAAAAAAAAAAAAAAAAAAAAAAAAAAAAAAAAAAAAAAAAAAAAAAAAAAATAAAAAAAAAAAAAAAAAAAAAAAAAAAAAAATTTTTTTTTTTTTTTTTTTTTAAAAAAAAAAAAAAAAAAAAACAAAAAAAAAAAAAAAAAAAAAAAAAAAAAAAAAAAAAAAAAAAAATTTTGGGGGGGGGGGGGGGGCGGGGGGGGGGGGATGGTTTTGCCCTTTTCCCCAAAAAAAAAAAAAAAAACCGACAAGTAAAAAAAAAAAAAAAAAAATATAAAATTTTAAATGTAACTTTTACGGTAACATATCTATTAATAATCGGTAATAGAATATCATACTCTGTGTAAAATCAAAATAAATATATCAAAAATGCATGATTTAAAAAAAAAAATTCACCAAAAGACAAATTCAATCAAATACCAAATACATTTTTTGAATGTAATTATTTTTTTTTTAAAAAACGACGCTAAAAAACACAGTTAGAATTTTCAACATTTGAAATGTAAAATTAAATGATTCAATATTCTGATGACGCTGGGGTCTAAAGTTAGTGGATAGTCATTGTCACTTTTCCTTAAAATCTGAACATAAACGACAAGTGTAAAAATAATAATAATAATATTACATTTTTAAATGTAACTTTTACAGTAACATATCTATTAATAATCGGGAATATAATTTCATACTCTGTGTAAAATCAAAATAATTAAATTGAAAATGTATGATTTTTTAAAAATTAATTAAATTCAAAATACATTTTTTGAATGTATTTTCTTTTTTTTTAAACAACACTAAAAAACACATTTCAAATGTTCAACATTTGAAACTTACAATTAAATGATTAAATATTCTGATGACGCTGGGGTCTAAAGTTAGTGGATAGTCATTGTCACTTTTCCTTGTTAAATAAAATGAACCTACTTTCACCAAAATTTTGGTTTTTATGTTAAAATGTTGCCTGAATTGTGTTGCTATGAACATAAAGTAGTGAAACAATACTTTGTCTAAATGACTTTACATGTATAGTAAAGTTAACTAACCTCCATATAAACCCCTTCCGTCTCTGACCAGAGCAACAAAGCAGTTACTCTTCATGGTATCGATCCGAAGCTTCTGTTTCTCACCTCCTTCTTCTCAACATCTCCATCCATCATCTTCTCTGCATCTCCTGGTGATCAATAGACGGAGAATCACATCCATCATCTCCGGCCACAGGACGTTCATCTGCAGCGTCGAATACAAATGGAATCAAGTATCGATGGATCGATAAGATTCAATGATCGTGGATCGGATTCAAACTCCCAGGATTCCACAAAAATAATAGCAGCAGGTTCTGAAGTGAAAACACTTTTAATTGTATGTATTTTTAAATGTACTTTACACAGAGTTTTGCTTATGTTCTTCAAATATACAGTGAATGTTTACGAGCAATACATTGAAAATACACAATGATAGAATAAGATACTTTCAAATATTTAACCAAATGAAATTATTGTACCAACAACGTGTTTCTTAAATCAAAAATACAAATTTAAAGTGTAATACTAGTTTAACATATAGTCTAAAGCTGCTCGTACAATTAGAGTTTTAAGATGTTTTGATATCAATTAAATATAAATATGGATATATATATATTTTAACCCTTATATTGTTTCAAGGTCAGGGTGACCCAGAGGCTGGAAAACAAATGTGTTTGTGGTATCCCTTTTATGGGCTCACCTTGACCCTGAGGTAACACAATTGTGTTAGATTTATGAATTATTTGTTTTGTGATTTATTTTAATTTTTTTCTGAAACTATGGAAGTAAATCAGTGACATGATAATATTTATTGTTTAATTTAAATGTTTACCTCATTTTTTTTATTTAATAGTTTAATTTAATAATCAGTCGTGAAGAATAAAATAAAATTCACGAAACAAAAAACACACAATCGATGAAACAATAAAACAAATTCACAAAACACACAATCAGTTCTGTTCAGTTCGGTTTATTGAAATAACTTTTCAAATTTACAAAACAAAACACAAAATCAATGAATTTGTCAAGTTGTATCAACGATTGTGTGTTTTGTTCTGTGAATTTGTTTTATTGTTTCATTGATTTTGTGTTTTGTTTTGTGAATTTGATTTATTGTTTCATTGATTTTGTGTTTTGTTTTGAGAATTTGTTTATTGTTTCATTGATTTTGTGTTTTGTTCTGTGAATTTGTTTATTGTTTCATTGATTTTGTGTTTTGTTTTGAGAATTTGTTTATTGTTTCATTGATTTTGTTCTGTGAATTTGTTTATTGTTTCATTGATTTTGTGTTTTGTTCTGTGAATTTGTTTTATTGTTTCATTGATTTTGTGTTTTGTTCTGTGAATTTGTTTTATTGTTTCATTGATTTTGTGTTTTGTTTTGAGAATTTGTTTATTGTTTCATGGGATGGTTTGTGTTTTGTTTTGAGAATTTGTTTATTGTTTCATTGATTTTGTGTTTTGTTTTGAGAATTTGTTTATTGTTTCATTGATTTTGTGTTTTGTTCTGTGAATTTGTTTATTGTTTCATTGATTTTGTGTTTTGTTTTGAGAATTTGTTTATTGTTTCATTGATTTTGTGTTTTGTTTTGAGAATTTGTTTATTGTTTCATTGATTTTGTGTTTTGTTTTGAGAATTTGTTTTAATGTTTCATTGATTTTGTGTTTTGTTTTGAGAATTTGTTTATTGTTTCATTGATTTTGTGTTTTGTTCTGTGAATTTGTTTTATTATTTCATTGATTTTGTGTTTTGTTCTGTGAATTTGTTTTATTATTTCATTGATTTTGTGTTTTGTTCTGTGAATTTGTTTTATTATTTCATTGATTTTGTGTTTTGTTTTGAGAATTTGTTTAATGTTTCATTGATTTTGTGTTTTGTTTTGATAATTTGTTTATTGTTTCATTGATTTTGTGTTTTGTTTTGTGAATTTGTTTTATTGTTTCATTGATTTTGTGTTTTGTTCTGTGAATTTGTTTATTGTTTCATTGATTTTGTGTTTTGTTCTGTGAATTTGTTTTATTATTTCATTGATTTTGTGTTTTGTTTTGAGAATTTGTTTAATGTTTCATTGATTTTGTGTTTTGTTTTGATAATTTGTTTATTGTTTCATTGATTTTGTGTTTTGTTTTGTGAATTTGTTTTATTGTTTCATTGATTTTGTGTTTTGTTTTGAGAATTTGTTTATTGTTTCATTGATTTTGTGTTTTGTTCTGTGAATTTGTTTTATTGTTTCATTGATTTTGTGTTTTGTTTTGAGAATTTGTTTTAATGTTTCATTGATTTTGTGTTTTGTTTTGTGAATTTGTTTTAATGTTTCATTGATTTTGTGTTTTGTTTTGAGAATTTGTTTTAATGTTTCATTGATTTTGTGTTTTGTTCTGTGAATTTGTTTTAATGTTTCATTGATTTTGTGTTTTGTTCTGTGAATTTGTTTTATTATTTCATTGATTTTGTGTTTTGTTTTGAGAATTTGTTTAATGTTTCATTGATTTTGTGTTTTGTTCTGTGAATTTGTTTTATTGTTTCATTGATTTTGTGTTTTGTTTTGAGAATTTGTTTATTGTTTCATTGATTTTGTGTTTTGTTTTGAGAATTTGTTTTAATGTTTCATTGATTTTGTGTTTTGTTTTGAGAATTTGTTTTAATGTTTCATTGATTTTGTGTTTTGTTTTGATAATTTGTTTATTGTTTCATTGATTTTGTGTTTTGTTTTGATAATTTGTTTTATTTTTTCATTGATTTTGTGTTTTGTTTTGATAATTTGTTTATTGTTTCATTGATTTTGTGTTTTGTTTTGATAATTTGTTTTATTGTTTCATTGATTTTGTGTTTTGTTTTGAGAATTTGTTTTATTGTTTCATTGATTTTGTGTTTTGTTTTGATAATTTGTTTTATTGTTTCATTGATTTTGTGTTTTGTTCTGTGAATTTGTTTTATTGTTCTCTGATTTTGTGTTTTTGTTAGATTTGTTTATTGTTTCATTGATTTTGTGTTTTGTTTTGAGAATTTGTTTATTGTTTCATTGATTTTGTGTTTTGTTTTGAGAATTTGTTTATTGTTTCATTGATTTTGTGTTTTGTTTTGAGAATTTGTTTATTGTTTCATTGATTTTGTGTTTTGTTTTGATAATTTGTTTTATTGTTTCATTAATTTTGTGTTTTGTTCTGTGAATTTGTTTTATTGTTTCATTGAATTTGTGTTTTGTTTTGAGAATTTGTTTATTGTTTCATTGATTTTGTGTTTTGTTCTTGAAATTTGTTTTATTGTTTCATTGATTTTGTGTTTTGTTTTGAGAATTTGTTTTATTGTTTCATTGATTTTGTGTTTTGTTTTGAGAATTTGTTTATTGTTTCATTGATTTTGTGTTTTGTTTTGAGAATTTGTTTTATTGTTTCATTGATTTTGTGTTTTGTTTTGAGAATTTGTTTATTGTTTCATTGATTTTGTGTTTTGTTTTGAGAATTTGTTTTATTGTTTCATTTATTTTGTGTTTTGTTTTGAGAATTTGTTTAATGTTTCATTGATTTTGTGTTTTGTTCTGTGAATTTGTTTATTGTTTCATTGATTTTGTGTTTTGTTTTGAGAATTTGTTTAATGTTTCATTGATTTTGTGTTTTGTTTTGAGAATTTGTTTTATTGTTTCATTGATTTTGTGTTTTGTTTTGAGAATTTGTTTATTTTTTCATTGATTTTGTGTTTTGTTCTGTGAATTTGTTTTATCGTTTCATTGATTTCGTGTTTTGTTTTGAGAATTTGTTTTATTGATTCATTGATTTTGTGTTTTGTTTTGAGAATTTGTTTTAATGTTTCATTTATTTTGTGTTTTGTTTTGAGAATTTGTTTTATTGTTTCATTGATTTTGTGTTTTGTTTTGAGAATTTGTTTTATTGTTTCATTGATTTTGTGTTTTGTTTTGAGAATTTGTTTTAATGTTTAATTTATTTTGTGTTTTGTTTTGAGAATTTGTTTATTGTTTCATTGATTTTGTGTTTTGTTTTGAGAATTTGTTTATTGTTTCATTGATTTTGTGTTTTGTTCTGTGAATTTGTTTATTGTTTCATTGATTTTGTGTTTTGTTCTGTGAATTTGTTTTAATGTTTCATTGATTTTGTGTTTTGTTTTGAGAATTTGTTTATTGTTTCATTGATTTTGTGTTTTGTTCTGTGAATTTGTTTTAATGTTTAATTTATTTTGTGTTTTGTTTTGAGAATTTGTTTATTGTTTCATTGATTTTGTGTTTTGTTCTGTGAATTTGTTTTAATGTTTCATTGATTTTGTGTTTTGTTTTGATAATTTGTTTATTGTTTCATTGATTTTGTGTTTTGTTTTGAGAATTTGTTTTAATGTTTCATTGATTTTGTGTTTTGTTTTGATAATTTGTTTATTGTTTAATTGATTTTGTGTTTTGTTCTGTGAATTTGTTTATTGTTTCATTGATTTTGTGTTTTGTTCTGTGAATTTGTTTTAATGTTTCATTGATTTTGTGTTTTGTTCTGTGAATTTGTTTTAATGTTTCATTGATTTTGTGTTTTGTTTTGTGAATTTGTTTATTGTTTCATTGATTTTGTGTTTTGTTTTGAGAATTTGTTTATTGTTTCATTGATTTTGTGTTTTGTTCTGTGAATTTGTTTTAATGTTTCATTGATTTTGTGTTTTGTTTTGTGAATTTGTTTTATTGTTTCATTGATTTTGTGTTTTGTTTTGAGAATTTGTTTATTGTTTCATTGATTTTGTGTTTTGTTCTGTGAATTTGTTTTAATGTTTCATTGATTTTGTGTTTTGTTTTGTGAATTTGTTTTAATGTTTCATTGATTTTGTGTTTTGTTTTGTGAATTTGTTTTAATGTTTCATTGATTTTGTGTTTTGTTTTGTGAATTTGTTTTAATGTTTCATTGATTTTGTGTTTTGTTTTGTGAATTTGTTTATTGTTTCATTGATTTTGTGTTTTGTTCTGTGAATTTGTTTTAATGTTTCATTGATTTTGTGTTTTGTTTTGTGAATTTGTTTTAATGTTTCATTGATTTTGTGTTTTGTTTTGTGAATTTGTTTTATTGTTTCATTGATTTTGTGTTTTGTTTTGTGAATTTGTTTTAATGTTTCATTGATTTTGTGTTTTGTTTTGATAATTTGTTTATTGTTTCATTGATTTTGTGTTTTGTTTTGAGAATTTGTTTTATTGTTTCATTGATTTTGTGTTTTGTTTTGAGAATTTGTTTATTGTTTCATTGATTTTGTGTTTTGTTCTGTGAATTTGTTTTAATGTTTCATTGATTTTGTGTTTTGTTCCGCGAACGTTGCATCAGATCCTTCAATATTGTGAGGGCCCTGACGGCCCTGACGGCTTCCATACAAACCACATTAGAGACTCAACACTCGCGGACATTAAGCCGTCTGTCTCCATTTCTCCCACAATGCATTGTGATTGTTTCCTTCTCCGCCGCAGAGTTACAGGAAGTGTTTGTGTTTCTAAGAGGATCTAAACGAGGCATCGACGACTTGATCTGTTTTTCTAACATCATTAGATCGTCGGCTAAGACGGTCGGTGGTAACCGGAGCCAAATCAGCTGGAACGCTTCCTCCCATGATGCATCTGGACATCAAACGTTCGGATCAAGTGACGCCTGGGATTGAGTTTTCTCTCCATCTTTTGTTGTGAGAGCAGGAAGTGAACGTGGCCATTAAAACGTCGCTGCTCTGAGAGTTTGTTCCACTTTTTTTATTGACATTTACATGAAGACACAAACCATAGAAGCAGATGATTATCGTATTGATGGCATCAAAATCTACGACCTGCAACTTTTGTAACAGATCACAGTTAAAAGTTATTTCGGTTTATGGTTGAAAATTGTTTGATTACAGTTGAAAATTATCATAACAAACCATTTTTTAACTATAATCAAACAATTTTCAACTATAATCAAACAATTTTCAACTATAATCAAACAATTTTCAACTATAATCAAACAATTTTCAACTATAATCAAACAATTTTCAACTATAATCAAACAATTTTCAACTATAATCAAACAATTTTCAACTATAATCAAACAATTTTCAACTTCAATCAAACAATTTTCAACTATAATCAAACAATTTTCAACTTCAATCAAACAATTTTCAACTATAATCAAACAATTTTCAAATATAATCAAACAATTTTCAACTTCAATCAAACAATTTTCAACTATAATCAAACAATTTTCAACTTCAATCAAACAATTTTCAACTATAATCAAACAATTTTCAACTATAATCAAACAATTTTCAACTATAATCAAACAATTTTCAACTTCAATCAAACAATTTTCAACTATAATCAAACTATTTTCAACTATAATCAAACAATTTTCAACTATAATCAAACAATTTTCAACTATAATCAAACAATTTTCAAATATAATCAAACAATTTTCAAATATAATCAAACAATTTCAACTATAATCAAACAATTTTCAATTATAATCAAACAATTTTCAACTTCAATCAAACAATTTTCAACTATAATCAAACAATTTTCAACTATAATCAAACAATTTTCAACTATAATCAAACAATTTTCAACTATAATCAAACAATTTTCAACTATAATCAAACAATTTTCAACTATAATCAAACAATTTTCAAATATAATCAAACAATTTTCAAATATAATCAAACAATTTTCAACTTCAATCAAACAATTTTCAACTATAATCAAACAATTTTCAACTTCAATCAAACAATTTTCAACTATAATCAAACAATTTTCAAATATAATCAAACAATTTTCAACTATAATCAAACAATTTCAACTATAATCAAACAATTTTCAACTATAATCAAACAATTTTCAACTATAATCAAACAATTTCAACTATAATCAAACAATTTTCAACTATAATCAAACAATTTTCAACTATAATCCAACATTTTCAACTTAATCAAACAATTTCAACTATAATCAAACAATTTTCAACTATAATCAAACAATTTTCAACTATAATCCAACATTTTCAACTTAATCAACAATTTTCAACTTTAATCAAACAATTTTCAACTATAATCAAACAATTTCAACTATAATCAAACAATTTTCAACTATAATCAAACAATTTTCAACTATAATCAAACAATTTTCAACTATAATCAAACAATTTTCAACTATAATCAAACAATTTTCAACTATAATCAAACAATTTTCAACTTAATCAAACAATTTTCAACTGTAATCAAACAATTTTCAACTATAATCAAACAATTTTCAACTATAATCAAACAATTTTCAACTTAATCAAACAATTTTCAACTATAATCAAACAATTTTCAACTATAATCAAACAATTTTCAACTATAATCAAACAATTTTCAACTATAATCAAACAATTTCCAACTATAATCAAACAATTTTCAACTATAATCAAACAATTTTCAACTATAATCAAACAATTTTCAACTATAATCAAACAATTTTCAACTATAATCCAACAATTTTCAACTATAATCAAACAATTTTCAACTATAATCAAACAATTTTCAACTATAATCAAACAATTTTCAACTATAATCAAACAATTTTAAACTATAATCAAACAATTTTCAACTATAATCAAACAATTTTCAACTATAATCCAACATTTTCAACTTAATCAAACAATTTTCAACTATAATCAAACAATTTTCAACTATAATCAAACAATTTCAACTATAATCAAACAATTTTCAACTATAATCCAACATTTTCAACTATAATCAAACAATTTTCAACTATAATCAAACAATTTTCAACTATAATCCAACAATTTTCAACTATAATCAAACAATTTCAACTATAATCAAACAATTTTCAACTATAATCAAACAATTTTCAACTATAATCAAACAATTTTCAACTATAATCAAACAATTTTCAACTATAATCAAACAATTTTCAACTATAATCAAACAATTTTCAACTATAATCAAACAATTTCAACTATAATCAAACAATTTTCAACTATAATCAAACAATTTTCAACTTTAATCAAACAATTTCAACTATAATCCAACAATTTTCAACTATAATCAAACAATTTTCAACTATAATCAAACAATTTTCAACTATAATCAAACAATTTTCAACTATAATCAAACAATTTTCAACTATAATCAAACAATTTTCAACTATAATCCAACAATTTCAACTATAATCAAACAATTTTCAACTATAATCAAACAATTTCAACTATAATCAAACAATTTTCAACTATAATCAAACAATTTTCAACTATAATCAAACAATTTTCAACTTTAATCAAACAATTTTCAACTATAATCCAACAATTTTCAACTATAATCAAACAATTTTCAACTATAATCAAACAATTTTCAACTATAATCAAACAATTTTCAACTATAATCCAACAATTTTCAACTATAATCAAACAATTTTCAACTATAATCCAACAATTTTCAACTATAATCAAACAATTTTCAACTATAATCAAACAATTTTCAACGATAATCAAACAATTTTCAACTATAATCAAACAATTTTCAACTATAATCAAACAATTTCAACTATAATCAAACAATTTTCAACTATAATCAAACAATTTTCAACTATAATCAAACAATTTTCAACTATAATCAAACAATTTTCAACTATAATCAAACAATTTTCAACTATAATCAAACAATTTCAACTTTAATCAAACAATTTCAACTATAATCCAACATTTTCAACTATAATCAAACAATTTTCAACGATAATCAAACAATTTTCAACTATAATCAAACAATTTCAACTATAATCCAACAATTTTCTACTATAATCAAACAATTTTCAACTATAATCAAACAATTTCAACTATAATCAAACAATTTTCAACTATAATCAAACAATTTTCAACTATAATCAAACAATTTTCAACTATAATCAAACAATTTTCAACTATAATCAAACAATTTTCAACTATAATCAAACAATTTTCAACTATAATCAAACAATTTTCAACTATAATCAAACAATTTTCAACTATAATCAAACAATTTTCAACTATAATCAAACAATTTCAACTATAATCAAACAATTTTCAACTATAATCAAACAATTTTCAACTATAATCAAACAATTTCAACTTTAATCAAACAATTTTCAACTATAATCCAACAATTTTCAACTATAATCAAACAATTTCAACTATAATCAAACAATTTTCAACTATAAT
>JACEEU010000720.1:19675656-19697825 GCA_016630915.1 Callionymus lyra | reverse complement strand
CATACACACACACACACACACACTCACGCACACACACACACACACACACACACACACACACACACACACACATACACACACACACACACACACACACACACACACACACACACACGCACACACACACACACACACACACATACACACACACACACACACACACACACACACACACACACACACACACACACACACACACACACACACACACACACACACACACACACACATACACATCAACTCATAACAGAGAGAAATGAAATCTCGACTCGTCTTCATTGGACTTGAGTTTTTTCCAGAAGCATCAGAAAGAAAAGATCAAACGTGAAGAACTTTTACGTTTATATACTGAGGTTGTTCAGAATTATAACGATTTACCAAAATAAAATAAGGTTTGATTTCAGGGGAAAATTGTTTGATTATAGTTGAAAATTGTTGGATTTTAGTTGAAAATTGTTTGATTATAGTTAAGTAAATAAGTTATAAATTTTAAATAGGGGGTTTTTAAAAAAGGGGAAAAAAAGGGCGAAAAAAAAAAAAAAAAAGGGAAAAAAGGATTATAGTTGACAATTGTTGGATTATAGTTGAAAATTGTTGGATTATAGTTGAAAATTGTTGGATTATAGTTGAAAATTGTTGGATTATAGTTGAAAATTGTTTGATTATAGTTGAAAATTGTTTGATTATAGTTGAAAATTGTTGGATTATAGTTGAAAATTGTTGGATTATAGTTGAAAATTGTTGGATTATAGTTGACAATTGTTGGATTATAGTTGAAAATTGTTTGATTATAGTTGAAAATTGTTGGATTATAGTTGAAAATTGTTTGATTATAGTTGAAAACTGTTTGATTATAGTTGAAAATTGTTTGATTATAGTTGAAAATTGTTTGATTATAGTTGAAAATTGTTGGATTATAGTTGACAATTGTTGGATTATAGTTGAAAATTGTTTGATTATAGTTGAAAATTGTTTGATTATAGTTGAAAATTGTTTGATTATAGTTGAAAATTGTTTGATTATAGTTGAAAATTGTTGGATTATAGTTGAAAATTGTTTGATTATAGTTGAAAACTGTTTGATTATAGTTGAAAATTGTTGGATTATAGTTGAAAATTGTTGGATTATAGTTGAAAATTGTTTGATTATAGTTGAAAATTGTTGGATTATAGTTAACTGTTGGATTATAGTTGAAAATTGTTTGATTATAGTTGAAAATTGTTTGATTATAGTTGAAAATTGTTGGATTATAGTTGAAAACTGTTGGATTATAGTTGAAACTTGTCTGATTTTAGTTGAAAATTGTTTGATTACAGTTGAAAATTGTATGATTTTAGTTGAAAATTGTTTGATTATAGTTGAAAACTGTTGGATTATAGTTGAAAATTGTATGACTTTAGTTGAAAATTGTTTGATTATAGTTGAAAACTGTTGGATTATAGTTGAAAATTGTTTGATTTTAGTTGAAAATTGTTTGATTACAGTTGAAAATTGTATGATTTTAGTTGAAAATTGTATGATTTTAGTTGAAAATTGTTGGATTATAGTTGAAAATTGTTGGATTATAGTTGAAAATTATTGGATTTTAGTCTCTCAAATGACCTGAAAACAATGATTGTTCAACATCATGGATATAGAAAGCTATCTCAGAGATTTAAGCTCTCAGTTTCAACTGTGAGGAACCTTGTGAGGAAATGGAAGACCACAGGCACAGTTCTAGTTAAGGCCCGAGTGGCAGACCAAGGAAAATCTCAGATAAACAGAGGATATGGTGAGAACAGTCACAGTCGACCCACAGACCAGCTTCAACTATTCACTTTACACAAGGAGATGCTTTATGGAAGAGTAATGCGGAAAAAGCCTTTTCTCTGCACACGCCACAAACAGGGTCGCTTGAGGTAAGCTAAAGCACATTTGGACAAGCCAGCTTCATTTTGGAATAAGGTGCTGTGGACTGATGAAACTTATATAGAGTTATTTTGGCATAACCAGTGGAGTTATGCATGGCGGAAAAAAACACAGCATTCCAAGAAAAATCTTGCTGTCTACAGTAAAATTTGGTGGTAGTTTGTTTCGAAGACGACTTGTCATTTTGAATTAAAATTAAAAACTGGACTTTTATGCTATTATATGACTTTAAACCACACCTGGCCCGGGGGCCCCATGTGGCCTATTGACTGTATTCATGCGGCCCTAAGGGGTCAGAGTAGAACATAGACATTATTTCCGTCAGCTTACAATTTAATATTGTGTTTTTTATTGTATTAACTCTAAATATATGTATATTTGTTTTTCATTTCTAATTTTTTTGTATTTACTTTTATGAAAATTTCTTGCCCATCGAAATGATTGACATCATATTTAGAGAAATAAGTTATTTTCCCATCAGTGTCATTTACATGAAAGGTTTATGAAAGTGTTTTACATAGCCAGGTTTATTTTATGCTGACATTTCCTTCTTTTTTTTTTACTTGCTTTTTTTTTTCAAAGTTTTTCTGTCATATTTTAGCTCTTCGTTCCTCTCCTCTGGATTGACGGCCCCTCACAACAGTCACAGTATATCATGTGGCCCCAGAGGAAATTTAATTGCCCACCCCTGCTTTAAACTATGACAATATGATGTTAATATTTTTAAAAATGTCAGGTTTTGAGAAAATTAACTGATAAAAGTTAAAAAGTAAATTGAATGAAGCAATAATTATGGTTTTATTGCATTAAAATAGTTTGAATCATGTGATTTCACAACAGTTTCCGTTGAAGCTTCAGACCTGATGAAACCGACAGGAAGTTGACCGCAGAACATCCTCTCGATGTTCTGGTCTAGTTCCAGGAATCGTAGACGAGAAGCTGCTGGTGGTGAAGAGATTGACATCATGAAGTCGCAGCAGAGTCGACTCTCACTCACAGACGAAGACATGGCTGCACTGATCCTGCTGCTGGTGACGTTCTTCTCCAACAACATCCTCGCTGAGATCCTCAAGATGGAAGGAGACTCTCATCACTTCATCCTGAACAAAACAGCTGATGACGTCTGCTTGATCTCAAGATGGATCGGTGAGGAGAAGGAACTTCTGTGGAACTCTTCACAGCATCATGACTCCAGTCTTCAGAGAGAAGCTTATTATAAAACAGACCCTCTGAAGGTTTCAGACTCGGGTCAGTACCAAGAACAGTGCTGGACCCAGAACAACGTGACGCACGAGAAGAACTTCACTCTCCTGGTTTGTGGCAGAAGAAAGATGAGACGTCAGGACTTGAGACCTTATGTTGGACAGACACTGGAGCTGAACTGTGACGGTGTGGGACCAAACCAGAGTGTCCAGTGGGCTTCAGGTCATTTAAACCTCATAACAGGAAATTATGATTTATCTTTAATCGATGATGAAACATCTTCAATGTACAAACTACAGCAAGTGAAGAACAAACCATCTCTTCTGGTAACGTTTGACAGAAGTTCTTATTCAGTCTATTATTACTGTCTGGAGAAGAACCATCAGAGCTGTGAACTACTGAAGGAGTTTGATGTTTTTATACAATATAATCACATTCACAGGTGGGTGGGAGAGAGTCTGGAGCTGAACTGCTCTGACTTCAGTGGAAACAAACCACACGTGTGGATGATTAATTCAGTGATGAAATATGAAGTGATTAACAACTACACTCTGATGTTTCCATCACTGACCTTGAACCACACAGGTGATTACACCTGTGATCGCAGTGGTCAGTATGATGATTACCTTCTGTTTGTGTGTCCTGAGTCTGACCCGCCTGCTGATGTGTTCTTCACTGGAGGAGAGAACGTGACTCTACAGTGTGACTGGAAACAGCCTGATAAGATCTTCTGGTTCATGAAGACAAAGAGAACTGAAGGAAGAACATCACATGTATATGAAGAACAAGAAGACAGAATCTCTCGTTCCGACACGAGCCTGGTGATCACTAACATCTCTCTGGAACACAGCGGAGAGTTCTGGTGTGTGGTTAGGAAAGACGATCGTTGTGTTTTCACATCTAAGACCCTTGTAATGTTCACATCTAAGACCCTTGTAATGTTCACATCTAAGACCCTTGTAATGTTCCGAGAGCCAGAGGTTGATCACCATCTAGTGCGGTCTGTGCTGCTCAGTGTCGTGATCTTCATGATGTGTGTTGTTGTTGTTGTTGTTGTTGTTGTTGTTGTGGTCCAGAGGAGCAGGAGGAGAGAGCAGCTCCCAGCACCTGTGGAGGAAGTGGAGATGTTGGAAGTGTCTCCAGCGTCAGCAGATGTTCAGCCAGAGACTCTCTGAGGCGTCAACATGATCCACGAGTGTTTGGATGAATCTTTCTTTGACTGTTTGTTTGTAATCATTGTGACTCTTGTTTCCTCTTCAGTGTCAATAAAGTTCAACCATTGACCTCCAATAAAAGACTCCAGTTTTCTTTGTGTAGAGATGAAGTCGATGAGTTTACGTCACATATTATTCTGACTTCTTTCTTCCTGTTTTCCTTCTTTCTGCTCCTCAGTCTGGTTCTGTTTCTCACTGATGTCTCTTCTCTTTTCAAACATTTTCTCCAGAAAACAAGGTCAATAATCTTTTTAATCTCCTTCCTGATCTCATCACCGACTGCTTCAATAATGATGTGTTTGACACGAGAACACAGTGTTTCTAAATGTCTCTCATCTTTCTGACATTTCTACACTTGAAAATGCAAGTATTTTTAATGCTTTTACTTTGTTACGTGTTCTATTATTTTGAAAACCTTTAACCGGAAGTTGAGCTTTCAGCACGAGTATCAAAAGGCAGAAAAGTTGAAATTTACGAGCAGAAACTCTTGGTAACATGAGAGACAAAGATGTTCGGGGAAAAGCGGGGGGCGGGGGGGGGAGGGGGAGAAGAGGGGTTGTTTAATTTATTTTTTAATTTTTTACCTCTCAAATTGTTTTTTTCTTTTTAAAATCAACTTCTGCTGAGTCAGTAAACGTCGGATTAAAATTATTATACACTATACGTATACGCCGTACTTAAATTAATGCTAAAAGATAATCAAAATATAAAGTATAAATGACTCGCTTCATCTAAGACCTTAAACGTTTGAATACACATTCACAATCAACATTTCACTCCAGACTGATTCACTGTTTCAAGACAAGCTTGGAACAGAATTAGAGACATGACACCGGTTATTTAAACATCTGTTTGTCTGCCTTTCCACACCTTGGGTCATGGATCAAAAGAACAAAGCGGGACACATCCGTGAGGGGAAGGCTAGGAGACAAAAAACCCCACCCAAGAACATTTGAATGATTAGAAAAGTAAACAAATTAGGAAGGACTCTCCACATGGGATCGTGGCACAGGAAGCTTGAAGGAACCAATATGGCGATAGGGGGAGGACCTCTCGGCCCGGAAATTTGCCTTAAATATAGCGATGTTTCTACAGTTCGAGACCGTTTCTCCCGGGGCTATTGAATTGTAAAGTCGCCGGCAGAAAGTGCGATCGTAAAGCTTGTATTTTGTTTGACTTGAAGCGGCCAATAAACGACCCGTGACACTCTCTGCATTGACCATTTATCTCCACGAAGCGAAGTATTAAGACCCGGAAGTGACGGCGTGTTGGAGCGACCGGAACGGACTCCTGTTTTTACCGTTTTAGTAACTACGTTAACATGTGTAATTACGTTCACATATATAACTACGTTGACATGTATAACTACGTTGACATGTGTAATTACGTTCGCATATATAACTACGTTGACATGTGTAATTACGTTCACATATATAACTACGTTGACATGTGTAATTACGTTCACATATATAACTACGTTGACATGTGTAATTACGTTCACATATATAACTACGTTGACATGTGTAATTACGTTCACATATATAACTACGTTGACATGTATAACTACGTTCACATGTATAACTACGTTGACATGTATAACTACGTTCACATATATAATTACGTTGACATGTATAACTACGTTGACAAGTATAACTAAGTTGACATGTATAACTACGTTCACATATATAATTACGTTGACATGTATAACTACGTTGACAAGTATAACTAAGTTGACATGTATAACTACATTCACATATATAACTAAGTTGACATGTATAACTACGTTGACATGTATAACTACGTTGACATGTATGACTACGTTGACATGTATTGACATGTATTGACATGTTAAACTGTATGGATGGATGGATGGATGGATGGATAGATGGATGGATGGATGGATGGATGGATGGATGGATGGATGGATGGATGGATGGATGGATGGATGGATGGATGGATGGATGGATGGACTTCCCCTCACGGATGTGTCACATAGGAGACAAACACAGTGATATTTGAGAAGTGAAATGAAGTTCATATGATTTACAGAAAGTGTGCAAGAATTATTTAAATAAAATTAGGCATGTGCATAAATTTAGGCACCCTTATATCTTATTGATTTTAATACCTTTAGCAGTAATTATTGGAACTCAAAATTGGTTTGGTAACCTCAGTGACCCTTGACCTCCATACACAGGTGAGTCCAATCATCAAGAAAGGGTATTTAAGGAGCCAATTGTAAGTGTTTCTCCTCTTTGCATCTTCTCTGAAGAGTGGCAACATGGGAGCCTCAAAACAACTCTCAAATGACCTGAAAACAATGATTGTTCAACATCATGGATATAGAAAGCTATCTCAGAGATTTAAGCTCTCAGTTTCAACTGTGAGGAACCTTGTGAGGAAATGGAAGACCACAGGCACAGTTCTAGTTAAGGCCCGGAGTGGCAGACCAAGGAAAATCTCAGATAAACAGAGGATATGGTGAGAACAGTCACAGTCGACCCACAGACCAGCTCCAAAGACCTGCAACATCAACTTGCTGCAGATGGTGTCGCTGTGCATCGTTCAACTATTCAGCGCACTTTACAAAAGGAGATGCTTTATGGAAGAGTAATGCGGAAAAAGCCTTTTCTCTGCACCCGCCACACACGGGGTCGCTTGAGGTAAGCTAAAGAACATTTGGACAAGCCAGCTTCATTTTGGAATAAGGTGCTGTGGACTGATGAAACTTAAATAGAGTTATTTGGGCATAACCAGGGGTGTTATGCATGGCGGAAAAAGAACACAGCATTCCAAGAAAAGAACTTGCTGCCTACAGTACAATTTGGTGGTGGTTCCATATAGCTGTGGGGCTGTGTGGCCAGTGCAAGGACGGGGAATCTTGTTAAAGTTGAGGGGCGCATGGATTCCTCTCAATATCAGTAGATTCTGGAGAACAATGTCCAGGAATCAGTAACAAAGTTGAAGTTGCGCCGGGGCGGGATCTTTCAACAAGACAATGATCCTAAACACTGCTCAAAATCTATAATGTTCTGGAATGATCTCAGTCCCCAGACCTGAATATTATTGAACATTTATGGTGTGATTTAAAGCTGGCGGTCCATCAAACCTGACTGACCTGGAGAGGATTTTTAAAGAAGAATGGTCCAAAATACCTTCCACAAGAATCCAGACCCTAATTGGAAGCTATAGGAAGCGTTTAGAAGAGGCTGTTATTTATAAAGAAGGAGGATGCACAAGTTATTGAGTAGTTTTTCTTTTGTGATGCCTAAATTTATGGACATGCCTAATTTTGTTTAACTAATTCTTGCACACTTTCTGTAAATCATATAAACTTTATTTCACGACTTTATGTACTCGTCTTCATTCACTTTGGTTTGTTTCGAAGACGACTTGTCATTTTGAATTAAAATGATCCTGGATGAATGCAAAAAGTTGCACATTTGCAAAAATTCAAGTTCTTTTACTACGGATAATTTGGATCAACAGACGCATGAAGAATTATTTTATTCATATGTATCTGTTCTTTGTCTCACTTTTTCAATGAAGAACATATTTTTAATGTAATATATATATAATTATGCTTGATTTTCATACATATAAGTTCACAGATTTTTGGTTTTGTCATTTATTGTAGTTTTTCTACAAACTGGACTTTTATGCTATTATATGACTTTAAACCACACCTGGCCCGGGGGCCCCATGTGGCCCTTTGACTGTATTCATGCGGCCCTAAGGGGTCAGAGTAGAACATAGACATTATTTCCGTCAGCTTACAATTTAATATTGTGTTTATTATTGTATTTACTCTAAATATATGTATATTTGTTTTTCATTTCTAATTTTTTTGATTTTACACAACAGTTTCCGTAGAAGCTTCAGACCTGATGAAGCGAACAGGAAGTTGACGCAGAACATCCTCAAGATGTTATCGTCTAGTTCCAGGAATTTGTCACATGTATTTTCTGTCTTGTGCTTGAATCAGTGATATTATTTCTTACGCACTAATAGAAGTAAAAAACACACACTTCAATGTATTTGTCTATATTACCACCAAGTACATCATAACGTCGTATCTTTGTAAAGAAAACTAAAGAAGAAAACATAGAAAAGACATAATATTGATTAACTTCAGAGGAAGAACTTTATAGTTATTTTTAGTCTGTTACGGAAACAATTTTACGTGAAGCAAATCGTCTGAAAATTAATTAAATAAACTCAAGATTTATAAAGATAAATAAGATGAACTCAAGAGGAGAATTTATATTAAAAACGTTAAACTATAAACAAGTGAATTTGTGCCGATTTCTATCTAAACAAGGAAGTGGAGACTCTGGTGGTTTCTTTTAATTCAATTTTACAGAAAAGAGCAATTAAAATATCAATGTAAACATTTAAAGTGTTCCATTTCCACCCCATACAGAGAAAATAAATAAAATAAACAAAATATGTTGGCGACTTGAACGAATACAATGTAGTAAATTGAAGAATCGCGAATATATGTCAAACCATGCAACAAAAAGACAAAACAAAACACCAGTAGTAAAATCAGTTCACACATAAAACCCCGAACCTCTGCGACACACACACACAAAGTTCTGTTTCCTAATCAGCCTAATTTGGAATATTTAAAACGTTAATTTGTTTTAAAAAGTCAAAGAAGGAGCTTCATATCCTCTCGAATATGTTGGACGATGTCTTAAGAGAGTACCTTATTTTTTCCAATTTTAAGAAATATAAAACATCTCTCACCCAATGAGAAAAGGAAGGGAGGCTGACACACTTCCATTTTAAAAGAGGGACTCTGGTGGTTTCTAGAGTGAAGAGGTTCAACAGGTTCACAGGAGGCTCTCCAGTCAGACGGCGTGGATGAGCTCAGTATAGAAGACTATTGTGAGGAATCATCCCAGCGCTGCTGGAGATCTTTCACGAGAACAAGTGTAGGCAGAAGATTCAAGTCTTTCATGCTCTTCACACACATCAGTGTTACTGTGACTCACTGGTGTTTCTGGATCTATGGGGACTTCACTGCAGGATAGTCTTCCTTAACACACATGTGTCAATGTCAACTGTAGTCCAACAATATTTCACTATAATCAAACAATTTTCAACTTAATCAAACAATTTTCAACTGTAATCAAACAATTTTCAACTATAATCAAACAATTTTCAACTATAATCAAACAATTTTCAACTATAATCAAACAATTTTCAACTTAATCAAACAATTTTCAACTATAATCAAACAATTTTCAACTATAATCAAACAATTTTCAACTATAATCAAACAATTTTCAACTATAATCAAACAATTTTCAACTATAATCAAACAATTTTCAACTATAATCAAACAATTTTCAACTATAATCAAACAATTTTCAACTATAATCAAACAATTTTCAACTATAATCAAACAATTTTCAACTATAATCAAACAATTTTCAACTATAATCAAACAATTTTCAACTATAATCAAACAATTTTCAACTATAATCAAACAATTTTCAACTATAATCAAACAATTTTCAACTATAATCAAACAATTTTCAACTATAATCAAACAATTTTCAACTATAATCAAACAATTTTCAACTATAATCAAACAATTTTCAACTATAATCAAACAATTTTCAACTATAATCAAACAATTTTCAACTATAATCAAACAATTTTCAACTATAATCAAACAATTTTCAACTATAATCAAACAATTTTCAACTATAATCAAACAATTTTCAACTATAATCAAACAATTTTCAACTATAATCAAACAATTTTCAACTATAATCAAACAATTTTCAACTATAATCAAACAATTTTCAACTATAATCAAACAATTTTCAACTATAATCAAACAATTTTCAACTATAATCAAACAATTTTCAACTATAATCAAACAATTTTCAACTATAATCAAACAATTTTCAACTATAATCAAACAATTTTCAACTATAATCAAACAATTTTCAACTTAATCAAACAATTTTCAACTATAATCAAACAATTTTCAACTATAATCAAACAATTTTCAACTATAATCAAACAATTTTCAACTATAATCAAACAATTTTCAACTTAATCAAACAATTTTCAACTTAATCAAACAATTTTCAACTATAATCAAACAATTTTCAACTATAATCAAACAATTTTCAACTATAATCAAACAATTTTCAACTATAATCAAACAATTTTCAACTATAATCAAACAATTTTCAACTATAATCAAACAATTTTCAACTATAATCAAACAATTTTCAACTATAATCAAACAATTTTCAACTATAATCAAACAATTTTCAACTATAATCAAACAATTTTCAACTATAATCAAACAATTTTCAACTATAATCAAACAATTTTCAACTATAATCAAACAATTTTCAACTATAATCAAACAATTTTCAACTATAATCAAACAATTTTCAACTATAATCAAACAATTTTCAACTATAATCAAACAATTTTCAACTATAATCAAACAATTTTCAACTATAATCAAACAATTTTCAACTATAATCAAACAATTTTCAACTATAATCAAACAATTTTCAACTATAATCAAACAATTTTCAACTATAATCAAACAATTTTCAACTTAATCAAACAATTTTCAACTATAATCAAACAATTTTCAACTATAATCAAACAATTTTCAACTATAATCAAACAATTTTCAACTATAATCAAACAATTTTCAACTATAATCAAACAATTTTCAACTATAATCAAACAATTTTCAACTATAATCAAACAATTTTCAACTATAATCAAACAATTTTCAACTATAATCAAACAATTTTCAACTATAATCAAACAATTTTCAACTATAATCAAACAATTTTCAACTATAATCAAACAATTTTCAACTATAATCAAACAATTTTCAACTATAATCAAACAATTTTCAACTATAATCAAACAATTTTCAACTATAATCAAACAATTTTCAACTATAATCAAACAATTTTCAACTATAATCAAACAATTTTCAACTATAATCAAACAATTTTCAACTATAATCAAACAATTTTCAACTATAATCAAACAATTTTCAACTATAATCAAACAATTTTCAACTATAATCAAACAATTTTCAACTTTAATCAAACAATTTTCAACTATAATCAAACAATTTTCAACTATAATCAAACAATTTTCAACTATAATCAAACAATTTTCAACTATAATCAAACAATTTTCAACTATAATCAAACAATTTTCAACTATAATCAAACAATTTTCAACTATAATCAAACAATTTTCAACTATAATCAAACAATTTTCAACTATAATCAAACAATTTTCAACTATAATCAAACAATTTTCAACTATAATCAAACAATTTTCAACTATAATCAAACAATTTTCAACTATAATCAAACAATTTTCAACTATAATCAAACAATTTTCAACTATAATCAAACAATTTTCAACTATAATCAAACAATTTTCAACTATAATCAAACAATTTTCAACTATAATCAAACAATTTTCAACTATAATCAAACAATTTTCAACTATAATCAAACAATTTTCAACTATAATCAAACAATTTTCAACTATAATCAAACAATTTTCAACTATAATCAAACAATTTTCAACTATAATCAAACAATTTTCAACTATAATCAAACAATTTTCAACTATAATCAAACAATTTTCAACTATAATCAAACAATTTTCAACTATAATCAAACAATTTTCAACTATAATCAAACAATTTTCAACTATAATCAAACAATTTTCAACTATAATCAAACAATTTTCAACTATAATCAAACAATTTTCAACTATAATCAAACAATTTTCAACTATAATCAAACAATTTTCAACTATAATCAAACAATTTTCAACTATAATCAAACAATTTTCAACTATAATCAAACAATTTTCAACTATAATCAAACAATTTTCAACTATAATCAAACAATTTTCAACTATAATCAAACAATTTTCAACTATAATCAAACAATTTTCAACTATAATCAAACAATTTTCAACTATAATCAAACAATTTTCAACTATAATCAAACAATTTTCAACTATAATCAAACAATTTTCAACTATAATCAAACAATTTTCAACTTAATCAAACAATTTTCAACTATAATCAAACAATTTTCAACTATAATCAAACAATTTTCAACTATAATCAAACAATTTTCAACTATAATCAAACAATTTTCAACTATAATCAAACAATTTTCAACTATAATCAAACAATTTTCAACTATAATCAAACAATTTTCAACTATAATCAAACAATTTTCAACTATAATCAAACAATTTTCAACTTAATCAAACAATTTTCAACTATAATCAAACAATTTTCAACTATAATCAAACAATTTTCAACTATAATCAAACAATTTTCAACTATAATCAAACAATTTTCAACTATAATCAAACAATTTTCAACTATAATCAAACAATTTTCAACTATAATCAAACAATTTTCAACTATAATCAAACAATTTTCAACTTAATCAAACAATTTTCAACTATAATCAAACAATTTTCAACTATAATCAAACAATGTTCAACTATAATCAAACAATTTTCAACTTAATCAAACAATTTTCAACTATAATCAAACAATTTTCAACTATAATCAAACAATTTTCAACTATAATCAAACAATTTTCAACTATAATCAAACAATTTTCAACTATAATCAAACAATTTTCAACTATAATCAAACAATTTTCAACTATAATCAAACAATTTTCAACTATAATCAAACAATTTTCAACTATAATCAAACAATTTTCAACTATAATCAAACAATTTTCAACTATAATCAAACAATTTTCAACTATAATCAAACAATTTTCAACTATAATCAAACAATTTTCAACTTAATCAAACAATTTTCAACTATAATCAAACAATTTTCAACTATAATCAAACAATTTTCAACTATAATCAAACAATTTTCAACTATAATCAAACAATTTTCAACTATAATCAAACAATTTTCAACTATAATCAAACAATTTTCAACTATAATCAAACAATTTTCAACTATAATCAAACAATTTTCAACTATAATCAAACAATTTTCAACTATAATCAAACAATTTTCAACTATAATCAAACAATTTTCAACTATAATCAAACAATTTTCAACTATAATCAAACAATTTTCAACTATAATCAAACAATTTTCAACTATAATCAAACAATTTTCAACTATAATCAAACAATTTTCAACTATAATCAAACAATTTTCAACTATAATCAAACAATTTTCAACTATAATCAAACAATTTTCAACTATAATCAAACAATTTTCAACTATAATCAAACAATTTTCAACTATAATCAAACAATTTTCAACTATAATCAAACAATTTTCAAATATAATCAAACAATTTTCAACTATAATCCAACAATTTTCAACTATAATCAAACAATTTTCAAGTTTAATCAAACAATTTTCAACTATAATCAACCAATTTTCAACTATAATCAAACAATTTTTAAATTTAATAAAACAATTTTCAACTATAATCAAACAATTTTCAACTATAATCAAACAATAATCAAATAATTTTCAACTATAATCAAACAATTTTCAACTATAATCCAACAATTTTCAACTATAATCAAACAATTTTCAACTATAATCAAACAATTTTCAACTATAATCAAACAATTTTCAACTATAATCAAACAATTTTCAACTATAATCAAACAATTTTCAACTATAATCAAACAATTTTCAACTATAATCAAACAATTTTCAACTATAATCAAACAATTTTCAACTATAATCAAACAATTTTCAACTATAATCAAACAATTTTCAACTATAATCAAACAATTTTCAACTATAATCAAACAATTTTCAACTATAATCAAACAATTTTCAACTATAATCAAACAATTTTCAACTATAATCAAACAATTTTCAACTATAATCAAACAATTTTCAACTATAATCAAACAATTTTCAACTGTAATCAAACATTTTCAACTATAATCAAACAATTTTCAACTATAATCAAACAATTTTCAACTATAATCAAACAATTTTCAACTATAATCAAACAATTTTCAACTATAATCAAACAATTTTCAACTATAATCAAACAATTTTCAACTATAATCAAACAATTTTCAACTATAATCAAACAATTTTCAACTATAATCAAACAATTTTCAACTATAATCAAACAATTTTCAACTTAATCAAACAATTTTCAACTATAATCAAACAATTTTCAACTATAATCAAACAATTTTCAACTATAATCAAACAATTTTCAACTATAATCCAACAATTTTCAACTATAATCCATCTTTCAAGCACACGCTCATCTTCACCCAAACATCTTGTCGATTCTTTCTTCCTCCAGATGAACCTTCTCTCCTCCTCCTCTCATCTTTGTCTCTCCGTCCATCACAGCCACCATTAACTTCCTCTTCCTCGTGTTACAAATCAATCCATCTTCTCTCTCGCACTTCTTTCTTTCATCACCGGCAGACAAACACCACAAGAACACAGAGACCGATAGTGTTTTATTCTTCAAATTAAACACTCCATTGATTTTTAATGATCAAAAGTGTCGAGAAGTTGTTGCTGATTCATCAGAGGAGAAGCAAACCTGTCAGTCAAACACATGTTCAGGAGTGAAGGATTCAAACAGGAAGTGACACGTTAATCATAAATCTGCTCCATATTTATCCAGACACCGAATCCAACACCAGAGTCGTGAGAAAACTGTGTACATGTGATGGATTTGTGCGAGTGTGCGTGTGTGTGTGTGTGTGTGTGTGTGTGTGTGTGTGTGTGTGTGTGTGTGTGTGTGTGTGTGTGTGTGTGTGTGTGTGTGTGTGTGTGTGTGTGTGTGTGTGTGTGTGTGTGTGTGTGTGTGTGTGTGTGTGTGTGTGTGTGTGTGTGTGTGTGTGCGTGCGTGCGTGTGTGTGTGTGTGTGTGTGTGTGTGTGTGTGTGTGTGTGAGTGTGTGTGTGTGTGTGTGTGTGTGTGTGTGTGTGTGTGTGCGGCGTGCGTGTGTGTGTGTGTGTGTGTGTGCGCGTGCGTGCGTGTGTGTGTGTGTGTGTGTGTGTGTGTGTGTGTGTGTGTGTGTGTGTGTGTGTGTGTGTGTGTGTGTGTGTGTGTGTGTGTGTGTGTGTGCGTGCGTGTGTGTGTGTGTGTGTGTGTGTGTGTAGGTATGTATGTGTGTGTGTGTGTGTGTGCGAGTGTGTGTGTGCGAGTGTGTGTGTGCGAGGTGTGTGTGTGTGTGTGTGTGTGTGTGTGTGTGTGTGTGTGTGTGCGAGTGTGTGTGTGTGTGTGTGTGTGTGTGTGTGTGTGTGTGTGTGTGTGTGTGTGCGAGTGTGTGTGTGTGTGTGTGTGTGTGTGTGTGTCGCTCAGTGATCTCCAGCATCATCTCAGATCAGGGATCAATTCATCTTGTCTTGATTTGTTGGACGAGATCCTGAGAACATGTCGTGAGAGGAACATATATAACAGGAATATTTGTCCTGTCGTTCTTGAGTTTAAACCTTCGTCGTGAACTTTTATCTTTTCATTTGTTAATTAAAATTAAAATGATCCTGGAAAATAATGATCTTTATTTTCTTAAACAATTACAAAGAAAAGCTTTTCTACTGAGAACAAAACAAGTTTGTTTACAGTTGAAAATCATTTGATTATAGAGAAGAGAAATTTCCAAAATTGTAAGGGGGGGTACAATGGGGGGCAGAAGACCCCCTTGAGATTTCAAACAATTCCAATTTTAATGAAGAACAATTTGCTTGAAAAGTGTAAAAATTTCTGAGAAGGTTTAGGGGTACAGTGTGGGGCTGAAGACCCGAATCACATGAATGAAATCCAAACCATTTATATGACATGATAATTAAGGTGGTGGTGTGTCGTGAAAGGGGGCGCCAGGGGGGTACAGAACTCTCTCCTCAGGTTCTCTACTGATGATTATGCTGCAGTTTCTCCACAGAGCTGGAGTCAAAGGGTTCGTTAAATCACTTGCTTGGAATCAATTAAAAAACACCACCAAGACGGAATAATTATAAAGGAATTGAGGGAAATCTGTTTATGTTCTTAGTCCGGGAGAGAAAAAAAACACCATCTTTGGCAGACATCCGGAGACGATGCCAGACGGATCTGGTGAAGCCAAGAAGATGTCACTGTCAACATCCAACCAGACCAGACATGTCATGGCTAATCATCTCCGCTGCCTTTTTTGTAGATTGAATCTTTCCGGGTGCGTCTCTGGCTCGGACTGTTGGCCGAGGACTGACGCCATATGATTACTGGCTCTTGTTCAGAGTACAGAGAGAAAAATGCATCGCAGCAAATTGAGCTGAGGATTGACTCGGTTGTGGCACGAAACTGTGATCTTTTAATGAGTGGGATCTGCATCCGTGGACTCAAAGAAGACTCCATGAGGGCCATAGGAGGACGAATATCAAACTAACAACTTGAAGACTTAAGGTTAGGACCCGTGAGGGGACGGAGTGTGTGAAGCTTTCTAAGAGCGTAGTGGTCGATAAGCTCTGGTGTTCGAGTCCTGAGGGGCTTTCACTGTGAAGAAACACTCTTTGATGTGAGAAGTACTGGAGTTAAAGAAGAATCTGCAACACGTCACTGCTTCTTGTTGTGTAAAGGCTTGTTTGATTCGGGAATTATAGTCACTTAATTCTCTGAGCTGCTCTAGTAGAAGAACTCACATTTCTCCTGATCCTTAAAACTCTTCACTGGCTGCCAGTTTCTTTCGGGATCGACTTTAAAATTCTGGTTCTTACTTTCAGATCTATTTATGGTCAGACCTTCCATCAGTAGATTCTGATCCAGCCTTATACCCCAGCTCGGGCTCTGAGGTCTGTGGATCAGAATCCACTGATGGTTCCTGAACTTCAGGACCAGAGGAGAGAAATCCTTCCAGACTGTTGCTCCTAAGCTTTGGAACCATCTCTGTGTTTGATGATCTACTGACTCCTTCAAGAACCATCTCTGTGTTTGATGATCTACTGACTCCTTCAAGAACCATCTGTGTTTGATGATCTACTGACTCCTTCAAGAAACATCTGTGTTTGATGATCTACTGACTCCTTCAAGAACCATCTCGTGTTTGATGATCTACTGACTCCTTCAAGAAACATCTGTGTTTGATGATCTACTGACTCCTTCAAGAAACATCTGTGTTTGATGATCTACTGACTCCTTCAAGAAACATCTGTGTTTGATGATCTACTGACTCCTTCAAGAAACATCTGTGTTTGATGATCTACTGACTCCTTCAAGAAACATCTCTGTGTTTGATGATCTACTGACTCCTTCAAGAAACATCTGTGTTTGATGATCTACTGACTCCTTCAAGAAACATCTGTGTTTGATGATCTACTGACTCCTTCAAGAAACATCTGTGTTTGATGATCTACTGACTCCTTCAAGAAACATCTGTGTTTGATGATCTACTGACTCCTTCAAGAAACATCTGTGTTTGATGATCTACTGACTCCTTCAAGAAACATCTCTGTGTTTGATGATCTACTGACTCCTTCAAGAAACATCTGTGTTTGATGATCTACTGACTCCTTCAAGAAACATCTGTGTTTGATGATCTACTGACTCCTTCAAGAAACATCTGTGTTTGATGATCTACTGACTCCTTCAAGAAACATCTGTGTTTGATGATCTACTGACTCCTTCAAGAAACACCTGTGTTTGATGATCTACTGACTCCTTCAAGAAACATCTGTGTTTGATGATCTACTGACTCCTTCAAGAAACATCTGAAGACACTTTTATTTGTGTTTTTTCCTGATTTTCTGAGACTCCTGTGTTTGTTTCAGTATTATCTTGACCTTTTAAATATATACTTTATTGAATATTATTTTGATTGTTTAAGCGCTTTGTGACCCTGGTCTGGAAAAGCGCTCAACAAATATAAATGACTTACTTGAAACATGTTTTTACCTTGAGAATAATGCTGATAAAATTGATATTTCAGGGATGTTTTTACCCAAATACTGGGACTTTAAAAGAGCTTTAGGTTGTGTATTTGTTTACAAAAGCATCAATGCTGACAATGAAGGCAACTGCCGTCTCTAATCCATTTATGTAAAGGTTTGGCAGTGGATGGGAAATGGTTAACATCACAAAAAATACACCTCTATACGTCCATTTTGAGGATTTGGGAAGTGACAAACTCCCACTACTAGATGGCGGTATTTTCACCTCAAAATTAACAGTTTTCCGTCAAATAGATAATAAATGTCTAGACTTTAACGAAAACTTCCGAGAGGAGGACAAATATTAAGAGGGGTAATGAAACGTGGATTAAAAAACGACCTTTTCACCTTGAGAATAATGAAATTAATTGAGATTTCAGGAGGTTTTCTACCAAATACTGGGACAGAATATGTATATCTAGTAAGTTTTGCAGTATAAAAAGGGCTTTAGGATGTGTATTTGTTTAAAAAAAACAGCAATGATGAAAATGAATGCAACTGCCGTCTCCAACCCACTGTCGTACAGGCTTGAGGAAGTTTTACTCGGGGAATAAAGCAAAAGGACAAACCTTAGACGAGGGTCTTGATTATCCGAGACATTTTCTCTCCACTGAGGGCCGGACTCGATGCCTACAGGCCCTCGTTGGTCACTCTGGTAATTGGATTTGATTTGCTTTCGCCGTAATAAGGTCACTTTCCCTCCTAGGCTGCTAAACAGCAACATGGACGAGCTAATATAAGTGAGCGGCGACGGCGAGGAAGAAGTCTTTGAAGACGTCGTGATCCTGACAATGAGGAGAAGGACGCGCTGGTGAATAATTCATGAAATTCAATTAAAATGTTTGGTGATGATTGTTCTCGTGTGGATAAATATGATAATTCGATTCTTTCATTCTCAGGGATTTTTTTATTTATGCTTGTTTCCTTTATTTTTCTGTTGTGTGTTTGTGAAGGTTGTGTTTTCGTTGATGTTTATGCATCTGTTTGAAATACAATAAAACGCATTTCAATTAAATTTGACCGTGCACCAAAAAGCATTTTACGACAGGGTTTCATCTGGATTCACTAAGATCGTGTCTTTCACTTGTAGCTTTTTACTGCTGTGGCTCAAAACTAGAACATTTTCCATCTAGAATTCCATTGAGAATTTATAGTTTTTTTTTGCTTTTTGTCAGGTCAGGCATCTGACTGAAGGTCATAGTTAAAGTCGAGCAGTTTGGAGGTATTTGGAGGTTTTTAAGTGTCTTTTTGCAAAAGATACAGACAACTGAGATCCAGTCGCTACATTAAAATGAACAAACATTTTTGACTATATCTGTCAATGACCAGATTACTCTGAAAATAACCCTGATCTTTAAAGTATGTACTTTTTTGAGTATTGTTTTGATTGTCTAAACGCTTTGTGACCCTGGTCTCGAAAAGCGCTATATAAATAAATATTACTTACTTACTTACTTACTAACTCGACATGAAGGTCATTTGAAAATGGGTGAAAAATCACTTTCACGCTTCGCTTAAACAAAGACATAAAATCAGATCAGGTTTAAAGTCACATCGTTTTACTTGCAAAGAGAGAAAAGAACAGAGTTTACATGTCAGTCTGAATCTAAACTGAAGCACAGAGCTGTTAGTTCGCTGTTATATCTCTGTCGCAGTTTTACAAGGCATTCATTATATTTCTGCAAATGTTTCCACCGAACAAAAACTTGAATGAGTTCTTATCGTCAAGGTCAGGTTTAGCTGTTCACGGCTTCAGAGGTCGTACCTGGTCAGAAGACATGTTTACTTACACACAAGCAGCGATACAATAATTGAGAGAATATTATTACATATGATAAATAAAATGTAATGAATATACTTTAGCTCAGGACTTAATTTCGTAAAATAATGTAAAACATGCTCCTTGGCAGAGGTATGCTGTGTCTCTTTTGCTAGTTGCGTTATTTTATAAGAATATTCATTAAAGTAAAACTTTTTAATGACTTTACCCTTTTGTTTTGAGGACATTCATGAATCACAAAAGTACCTTCAACACAGAAAAAAAACGCCGTGTTCCTCCGTTAGGTAACGACTTCCAATCATATTGTCACGACCTGAATAACTGCTTTTAAAACCAGTGTCTTATTAAAAACATTTCCTCCTTTGATGGAGCGCCTCCGCGGCTAATTGTGTCGGAGGATATTTTTTTCGGTCTAAATATAGTGTCGTCTAGGACGGTCTGTGACGGCGGGAGGATGTAATCAAAGACCATCATTAGTGATATCAGCTCCTGCGCTAATGGCTGCTGTCAAAACACATAAATAACAACACAGGCTTTTATTGTGGCTTCAAAAGAGGTGAACCTCGACACTCACCTTTACCTCAGCGGGTTTAAGTTCATCACTTTAGGGTGAGATTTTTAGCCGTCGGGGGGAAACGAACCAGGACCAGTCTTGGCCGCCTCTCAGTCGACAGTCAATTTCCCCTGAAATGCCGAGGTCGGCGTAAAGAAAATGACATATTGAACGCAGGGATTCTGCATCGACAAGGAAACGCTGAGGCCGGCGAAGAGATTCGAACATTATTCTTCGGTTCATGGTTCAAGGATTTACATGAAGTCGGAAGAAAAAACGGACCTTTTTCTTTTTAAAGGTGAGAAACGGTGTTTCTGGAGAGATAATGGCGTGGGCGGAGATGCGTCGTCACCTTCGGCTTGGCGGCGCTGGAGAGCGTCAACACTCGAGTCGACCTCGGAGAGAAGTCATTAACACGCCGACGTTCAAGCTCAGATGAAACCGGTTTGATCCAGATAAGGTGTAGAACTGGAGTCTGAAGGTTACGGGAGCAAATAATAATATTATAAATTATTAATTCATCTAAAATTGCTTATTCACTGAGAAAGTGATTGTACTTGTAAAAAATAACACAACTAGCAAAAGAGGCACAGCATACCTCTGCCAAGGAGCTCATTCTACATTCTTTTACAAAATCAACTGATGGGAAAGTCATGAGATAAAGTACATTCAACACATTTAATTGACCACATGTACTAATACTCTCTCACCGATTGTATCACTGCTTGTGTGTAAGTAAACATGTCTTCTGACCAGGTACGACCTTTAAAGCCGTGAACAGCTAGACCTGACCTTGACGATAAGAACACGTTCAAGTTTTTGTTTGGTTGAAACCTTTGGAGAAAACCAATGAATGCCTTTGGGAAACTGCGACAGAGATATAACAGCGAACTAACAGCTCTGTGCTTCAGGAAGGATTCAGACTGACATGTAAACTCTGTTCTTTTCTCTCTTTGCGAGTAAAACTAAAAGTTGACCTTAAAGCTAAATCTGATATATATTTCTTATATACTTGACGACAATGTTCCCACCTCAAAATAAAAAAAAGATTAATAGTTTAAAAAATGAAGCCGAAATGTATCCAAAAATGAAGAGGGAAAAAAAGGAGAGATAGTAAAATATGGAATAAAAAACTATGTTTTGCCTTGAGAACAATAAAAAACGCAAAAGTGTGTTAAAATTTGAAAAAAGTTATATTTGAACTTTCTGTTCAGTTTCAGATGGTTTTATTTTCAATAAAGTGATATACGGTGGAGTTTACATATAAGTATACAAATATTGACAACTACAAAAAAACATTTGTTTACACTTCAATTCATTATGGATGGATGGATGGATGGATGGATGGATGGATGGATGGATGGATGGATGGATGGATGGATGGATGGATGGATGGATGGATGGATGGATAGATAGATGATGGATGGATGGATGGATGGATGGATGGATGGATGGATGGATGGATGGATGGATGGATGGATGGATGGATGGATGGATGGATGGATGGATGGATGGATGGATGGATGGATGGATGG
>JACEEU010000720.1:19565656-19673156 GCA_016630915.1 Callionymus lyra | reverse complement strand
GTATTCCCAGGCCGGGATTTAATGGCGGCTCTGTGTGTCCGGGATTATGCAAAGTAAGCAAACAGAGGGAGGAACGACACAGTCGCTGGAGCTCAGAGATGGTTATTCATGTCGGAGATGAAGCGACGGATCGAGATCATCAGGACTGTGAGGATATGACAACTTTACTGTAATCGATCATCTAGATTTAACACACATTTAAAAATAATCACTTGATTAACTGATCTCATATTTAATTCATATTCAATAATCATTGCCTCTCTTTAGAATCCACTGGCTCAGCTGTTCTTCAGGTCAAACACTCACACTGAGAGATACAAAACAATCTCTCGATGGTGATAGTGAAGGACAAGGACAGACATCTGCGTAAGTCAACTGATAAACAGATTCTCTCTAGACGACATCAAACTGCGGTAACTTTCTACAACCAGCACGTGCGGCGGCCATCTTAGAAGACAAGTGTTTAGAGTATCTGACCAATCATACGTGAACAAATACTAGAGGGGTTCGCCTGAATATTCATATACTGTAAAAGATCCGCCATTTTGTTAGAACTTTGGGCTTGGCACTCCAAGACGTCTCTCTTCGATAGATTTCTGCTTTGCTAAGAGCCCATGAATCATGTAATGTATATATATATATATATTTATATTTCATCTCACTTCTAAGCCTCTTACTTTACTGCATAACAAAGATATTTCAGTAGTGTTTTCTGAATGTCTTTGATCTAAATTTGATTTATATTTTTCTGATCAATTTGTTTTTTTAAGTCTATTTTGGTTGAATTTTTTTGCTCTAATTTGATTATTTTATTTTCTAATCTGTTTAAACTGATCTATATAATCAAAGCTCTATAAACGATATCATTAGATGTGATGGAATCTCTTTCTTAAAACCACAACACTCCGAACCTGCAGCTCCAGTCTATAAAAAACATGTAAACAATGTTCTGGACCCTTGAAAAAAAACAAATAAAAGGAAGAATAAAACAAACATTATTCATGTGAATCTCAAATATGGAGCAGCAACAGCTTCAGGGGGAAAGAAAAACGTAATCCCTGTCATGAACATCCGAACAATAGAGCAGCGATGTGATGAATCCACATGTTTGTGTCTTCTGTAACGGTTTATTTTGGTGTCTAAACAAGAAGGATCTTCTCGCCTGCAGTTCAGACAAAACTCTGCATTGAAAAACAAAACTCTGAATTCTGAGCCGCTCTAGTAGAAGAACTTACATTTCTCCTGATCCTTAAAACTCTTCACTGGCTGCCAGTTTCTTTCAGGATCAACTTTAAAATTCTGGTTCTTACTTTCAGATCTATTCATGGTCAGACCTTCCATCAGGGATCTGATCCAGACTTACACCCCAGCTCGGGCTCTGAGGTCTGTGGATCAGAATCTACTGATGGTTCCTGAACTTCAGGACCAGAGGAGAGAAATCCTTCCAGACTGTTGCTCCTAAGCTTTGGAACCATCTCTGTGTTTGATGATCTACTGACTCCTTCAAGAAACATCTGTGTTTGATGATCTACTGACTCCTTCAAGAAACATCTGTGTTTGATGATCTACTGACTCCTTCAAGAAACATCTGTGTTTGATGATCTACTGACTCCTTCAAGAAACATCTGTGTTTGATGATCTACTGACTCCTTCAAGAAACATCTGTGTTTGATGATCTACTGACTCCTTCAAGAAACATCTGTGTTTGATGATCTACTGACTCCTTCAAGAAACATCTGTGTTTGATGATCTACTGACTCCTTCAAGAAACATCTGTGTTTGATGATCTACTGACTCCTTCAAGAAACATCTGTGTTTGATGATCTACTGACTCCTTCAAGAAACATCTGTGTTTGATGATATACTGACTCCTTCAAGAAACATCTGTGTGTTTGATGATCTACTGACTCCTTCAAGAAACATCTGTGTTTGATGATCTACTGACTCCTTCAAGAAACATCTCTGTGTTTGATGATCTACTGACTCCTTCAAGAAACATCTGTGTTTGATGATCTACTGACTCCTTCAAGAAACATCTGTGTTTGATGATCTACTGACTCCTTCAAGAAACATCTGTGTTTGATGATCTACTGACTCCTTCAAGAAACATCTCAAGACACTTTTATGTGTGCTTTTCCTTAACTTTCTGGGACTCCTGTGTTTGTCTTATGTTGTCTTGATCTTTTAAAGTATATATTTTAACTGTGTATTGTTTTTGTTCAAGCGCTTTGAGACCCTGGTCTAGAAACATCTTTACAAATAAACATTACATACTTAATTATACCATAAATCCGTTCAATCGTGACATCAAGAGGAACCTAAAGTCTCTCCAACACACTCGTGCTCGAGCTCAGGAACCTCCTGATGTTGCAGCTCCATGTTTAATGCATGAGGCTCTGAACACAGGAGCACATATGAACACACCGACCTCACAGACACATTAACATCGAGTGCTGTTTCGAAGGGTAATTGACCTTTTCTGCTCCTCTCCACATGACGACTGGCGTCTTGTACCAGATGCTGCTCTGAGAGTCTGATCTACGTTTGACATTCACATCTTATTTCACGTGATTGGATTTTCTGTTTGCTGTTGTGAGAAACCACTGCAGCGCCTCGTCTCTTGAGCAAGACCAGCGGCAAACCAGCAGAGGATTGCATGGATGTAGAGAATTGAATTTTGAAAACACATTTACAAACTCTGGAAAACATTTACAATTTCTTGAAACGCATATATAAATTCTGAAATTAAATTACAATTTTACAAACAAAAGTACAAACTGCAACACATTTACAATTTCCTGAAACAAATGTATAAATTCTGAAATTAAATTACAATTTTACAAACAAAAGTACAAACTGCAACACATTTACAATTTCCTGAAACAAATGTATAAATTCTGAAATTAAATTACAATTTTACAAACAAAAGTAAAAACTCTGGAACACATTTGCAATTTCCCAACAAATGTATAAACTCTGAAACTCAATTACAATTTTGCAAACCCATTTACAAACTCTGGAGTACATTTACAATTTCCTGAAACAAATGTATAAACTCTGAAATTCAATTACAATTTTACAAACAAAAGTACAAACTCTGGAACACATTTACAATTTCCTGAAACAAATGTATAAATTCTGAAATTAAATTACAATTTTACTAACAAAAGTACAAACTCTGGAACACATTTACAATTTCCTGAAACAAATGTATAAATTCTGAAATTAAATTACAATTTTACTAACAAAAGTACAAACTCTGGAACACATTTGCAATTTCCTGAAACAAATGTATAAATTCTGAAATTAAATTACAATTTTACAAACAAAAGTAAAAACTCTGGAACACATTTGCAATTTTACAACAAATGTATAAACTCTTAAACTCAATTACAATTTTGCAAACCCATTTACAAACTCTGGAGTACATTTAATATTTTTTTAAAACAAATGTGTGGACTCTGAAATTAAATTACAAGTTTTACAAACAAAGGTACAAACTCTGGAACACATTAACAATTTCCTGATACAAATTTATAAACTCTGAAATTAAATAACAATTTTAGAAACAAAAGTACAAACTGCAACACATTTACAATTTCCTGAAACAAATGTATAAATTCTGAAATTAAATTACAATTTTACAAACAAAAGTACAAACTCTGGAACACATTTACAATTTCCTGAAACAAATGTATAAACTCTGAAATTAAATAACAATTTTAGAAACAAAAGTACAAACTCTGGAACACATTTACAATTTCCTGAAACAAATGTATAAATTCTGAAATTAAATTACAATTTTACAAACAAAAGTACAAACTCTGGAACACATTTACAATTTCCTGAAACAAATGTATAAATTCTGAAATTAAATTACAATTTTACAAACAAAAGTACAAACTCTGGAACACATTTACAATTTCCTGAAACAAATGTATAAACTCTGAAATTAAATAACAATTTTAGAAACAAAAGTACAAACTGCAACACATTTACAATTTCCTGAAACAAATGTATAAATTCTGAAATTAAATTACAATTTTACAAACAAAAGTACAAACTGCAACACATTTACAATTTCCTGAAACAAATGTATAAACTCTGAAATTAAATTACAATTTTACTAACAAAAGTACAAACTCTGGAACACATTTGAAATTTTACAACAAATGTATAAACTCAATTACAATTTTGCAAACCCATTTACAAACTCTGGAGTACATTTAATTTTTTTTAAAACAAATGTATGGACTCTGAAATTAAATTACAAGTTTTACAAACAAAAGTACAAACTCTGGAACACATTAACAATTTCCTGATACAAATTTATAAACTCTGAAATTAAATAACAATTTTAGAAACAAAAGTACAAACTCTGGAACACATTTACAATTTCCTGAAACAAATGTATGAATTCTGAAATTAAATTACAATTTTACAAACAAAAGTACAAACTCTGGACCACATTTGCAATTTCCCAACAAATGTATAAACTCTTAAACTACAATTTTGCAAACCCATTTACAAACTCTGGAGTACATTTAATTTTTTTCTAAAACAAATGTATGGACTCTGAAATTAAATTACAAGTTTTACAAACAAAAGTACAAACTGTGGAACACATTTACAATTTTCTAAAACAAATTCATAAACTCTAAAATGTTATTACAATTTTACAAACAAAAGTACAAACTCTGGAACACATTTACAATTTCCTAAAACGAATGTATAAACTCTGAAATGTTATTACAATTTTAGGAACAAAAGTACAAACTCTGGAACACATTAAGAATTCCCTAAAACAAATGTATAAACTCTGAAATCAAATTAAAAGTTTACAAACACATTTACAAACTCTGCAACACGTTTACCATTTCCTAAAACAAATGTATAATCTGTTTTAATAATAATAAAAAAAAAAAAATAAAAAAACATCGTAAAAAATTAATAATATCATTTTTTTTTCATTCATTGGTTTTGGCTTACAATGGAAAAAAAATCAAATATTAAATATATGTATTATAAATATAATGGTTGTTTATTATTTTTTTATTCCAATAAACGGAATAGGCGCACCAACATCTTTATACGCCAAATCCTAGTGCCTTGTACTGTTGTCCTTTACGGTAATAGAAGGAGGTCGCGAATATTGCCTGTTTACAATCCGCTAAATAAATGCGCTTGAACCCCATGTTCGATGCCAATAACACATACAGATCAATTTTAAGTAATGATAAGTAGTTTAATCTATTTTTTATGTGACGTAATTGGATATATATTCGTGCCAACAAATCATCACAACGATGACGTGTACGAAGGGGTCCTTCCGTCTTCCGGGTGTGTGTAAACAGAGCACAGACGCTGCAGCCGCTCGTTCAACATGTGAGTTTCATAGTTTCTCTCTTCATTAAAGCTTCATAATAGTGAGATACTTAAACAGCGAAGACATCCCGCGTTAACGTCCTTCATTTATTTGGTTGTTTCAGGTCCAAAGTCACGTTTAAAATCACTCTGACGTCAGACCCTCGGTTGCCATTCAAAGTGTGAGTAAACGTTTAGCTCAGCAGTGTTTACTTTGACATGTTGTCATGAAACAGACAATATTACTTTCCTTCGTGTTTCTTTTAAGCATAACATTTAAATTCAAGTTGTTTTGACACATCTAAGCCACGTGTGACATCATCAGTGACTAACAGCTGTGATTCATGGATAGGCGTCAACTCCAGCAGAACATCCATATGTTCTTCCCATTTTTATGTTCACAGATAGTGTAGAAATCTATTTTTAAATATATAATAACACGACTATAGAAGCTAATATATGTTAAATCGCAGTTGCCAAGTTTGATGGTAAACTAGAAAGTAGATTTTATTTCCCTTTTACCTTTCTTTCTGATAAGGTTCCAGGGTTGAGTCAGTACTTGGGGGACTTAGGTCAGTCTGTCAAACTGAGCCTGAGAGACCTGGGTGTTGTATTTGACAAAGACAAGTCTCTTGTTCAACACTGAAGAAAACTGACCACAAATTGTTTCAACTGAGAAAAATCTCTAAACTTAGGAAAATGGTGTCACAACATGATCTGGATCTTATAATCCATGTGTTTGTGTCGTTTTATTGCAACAGTTTATTTTGGTGTCTTAACAAGAAGGATGTGTCTCGCCTGCAGTTCATACAAAACTCTGCAGCAAGAATTTTGACCTGCTCTAGTAGAAGAACTCACATTTCCTGTCCTGATCCTTAAAACTCTTCACTGGCTGCCAGTTTCTTTCAGGATCCATTTTAATTAATCTATTAATAGATCAACTAATGTAAAAAAACAACTCTCCTGACATGAAGTAAATGTTCTTCTTCTCCAAGATGCACAATCCCTCATCATGACCATGTTTTAAACTTAATACTTTTTAAAAGTTTGTCTGAAATCTGGGCGAACGAAAGGTTACGAGAGTCCATTATGACGAAATAATGGCTTCACTCCTCCTGCAGCCTTTAATCTCACCCCGCTTTGTTCATACAACGAGTCACTTGGTGGGGGAGACCTTCCGGGATTGACGACGCGCAGTGACAAACCTCCATGCTTGACTGATTGCAGCAGAGTGGGCGTGTTTATGGCCAACAAGATTTCATCTCCAGAAAGTGTTTTCAGTGGGCGGAGCTTAAGATCATTTTCTAATGTCAATATTTCAATGAAAAGAGAGTTTTGTACAAACACACACTAATGATGATACAATAGAGTCACACATCACAACAACGTACACACGCACACACACACACAACACGACACTGTATGATAAATAGAGTCACACATCACAACAATGTACACACAGACACACGTACACGCTCATTAGTTGAACTTTAATTTGACACTTTCAAAACATGTTTTAATTTAATGCTTGGTGACTGTTTTTAGTTGTTTTTGTCGTGTTTAAACGAACCAGCTCTAGTGTTAAAAAACAGATCCTCCTCCATAGGTATTAATTGATTGATTAATGATCTTAATATTCATTTAATATATTTATATTATTTGTTTGTTCGTCACAGACTGAGCGTTCCAGACAGCACGCCGTTCACAGCAGTGCTAAAGTTTGCTGCTGAAGAGGTGAGTCTTTGTTTTGTCTTTTTAAAATCTCTTGTTTCCACCACATTTTTCTTAAATTAAATCATCAAACTAATAAGGATATACATTATAGTAAGTAAGTAATTTTCATATTTGTATAGCGCTTTTCTAGACCAGGGTCACAAAGCGCTTAAACAATCAAAACAATATTCAATAAAGTATATACTTTAAAGGTCAAGATAAAACTGAGAACACAACAGGAGTTCCAGAAAATCAAGGAAAAGCCTGAACGAATAAAAGTGTCTTGAGATGTTTCTTAAAGGAGTCAGTAGATCATCAAACACAGATGTTTCTTAAAGGAGTCAGTAGATCATCAAACACAGATGTTTCTTGAAGGAGTCAGTAGATCATCAAACACAGATGTTTCTTGAAGGAGTCAGTAGATCATCAAACACAGATGTTTCTTGAAGGAGTCAGTAGATCATCAAACACAGATGTTTCTTGAAGGAGTCAGTAGATCATCAAACACAGATGTTTCTTGAAGGAGTCAGTAGATCATCAAACACAGATGTTTCTTAAAGGAGTCAGTAGATCATCAAACACAGATGTTTCTTAAAGGAGTCAGTAGATCATCAAACACAGATGTTTCTTGAAGGAGATCAGTAGATCATCAAACACAGATGTTTCTTAAAGGAGTCAGTAGATCATCAAACACAGATGTTTCTTGAAGGAGTCAGTAGATCATCAAACACAGATGTTTCTTGAAGGAGTCAGTAGATCATCAAACACAGATGTTTCTTGAAGGAGTCAGTAGATCATCAAACACAGATGTTTCTTGAAGGAGTCAGTAGATCATCAAACACAGATGTTTCTTGAAGGAGTCAGTAGATCATCAAACACAGATGTTTCTTGAAGGAGTCAGTAGATCATCAAACACAGATGTTTCTTGAAGGAGTCAGTAGATCATCAAACACAGATGTTTCTTGAAGGAGTCAGTAGATCATCAAACACAGATGTTTCTTGAAGGAGTCAGTAGATCATCAAACACAGATGTTTCTTGAAGGAGTCAGTAGATCATCAAACACAGATGTTTCTTGAAGGAGTCAGTAGATCATCAAACACAGATGTTTCTTGAAGGAGTCAGTAGATCATCAAACACAGATGTTTCTTGAAGGAGTCAGTAGATCATCAAACACAGAGATGTTTCTTGAAGGAGTCAGTAGATCATCAAACACAGATGTTTCTTGAAGGAGTCAGTAGATCATCAAACACAGATGTTTCTTGAAGGAGTCAGTAGATCATCAAACACAGATGTTTCTTGAAGGAGTCAGTAGATCATCAAACACAGATGTTTCTTGAAGGAGTCAGTAGATCATCAAACACAGAGATGTTTCTTGAAGGAGTCAGTAGATCATCAAACACAGATGTTTCTTGAAGGAGTCAGTAGATCATCAAACACAGATGTTTCTTGAAGGAGTCAGTAGATCATCAAACACAGATGTTTCTTGAAGGAGTCAGTAGATCATCAAACACAGAGATGGTTCCAAAGCTTAGGAGCAACAGTCTGGAAGGATTTCTCTCCTCTGGTCCGGAAGTTCAGGAACCATCAGTAGATTCTGATCCACAGACCTCAGAGCCCGAGCTGGGGTGTAAGTCTGGATCAGATCACTGATGGAAGGTCTGACCATGAATAGATCTGAAAGTAAGAACCAGAATTAGGACACTGGTAACGAACAAACACACACCTTCTTACACAAAGACTTGAAAGATTTCACAAAATGTCACACATACACACCACTCAACGCATCCTCCATTACTAGTGTTGTGTTCTCAACGCTGGTCATTTATTCCCTTCTTTAAAGTCCTTCCTGTTACATGAAAGAACTGGTCTTCAATCAGAAGCTGCTCACATGAGGACTCTCTCGCTCACCAGCCTTATCTCCTCAGTGACAGACTCTGTAAATCCTGACTGTGGAGCTGCTGATGTGGCATCATCACCACGGACGCTGGTTTTTCTCTGGGTTTCTTCATCTCACTCTGTGGGGAATAATCTCACTCTGTGGGGAATAAACACTTCTGCTCCAAAGAGACAATAACTTTGTCATGTTGAATATTCCACTGAGAAAAAAAAAAGATCTAAAAACAATGAAATATAACTGTTTTTTTATTTGTTCTTTTACAGTTCAAAGTTCCAGCTGCCACCAGCGCCATCATCACCAATGGTGAGTCCATGTTTCCAGTCTAATATGTTGAGTGAAGGAACTTTACAAAGAGTAGTTTTATACTAGAATTTGAACAGTCTAATAACTCTTGTTATCTCTGGGTCAAGGTGACCCGGAGGCCCGAAAACAAATGTGTTTATGGTATCCCTTGTCTTATCTCTGGGTCAAGGTGACCCGGAGGCCCGAAAACATATGTGGTTTTGGTATTTTTTGTGTTGTCTCAGGGTCAAGGTGACCCGGAGGCCCGAAACATTGTGTTTTGGTTGGGTTGGTGTGGGGCCGAACATATGTGGTTTTGGTATTTTTTGTGTTGTCTCAGGGTCAAGGTGACCCGGAGGCCCGAAAACATATGTGGTTTTGGTATTTTTTGTGTTGTCTCAGGGTCAAGGTGACCCGGAGGCCCGAAAACATATGTGGTTTTGGTATTTTTTGTGTTGTCTCAGGGTCAAGGTGACCCGGAGGCCTGAAAACATATGTGGTTTTGGTATTTTTTGTGTTGTCTCAGGGTCAAGGTGACCCGGAGGCCCGAAAACATGTGTCTAGGGTCGGGACGGAGGCCTGAAACATATGTGGTTTTGGTATTTTTTGTGTTGTCTCAGGGTCAAGGTGACCCGGAGGCCCTGAAAACATATGTGGTTTTGGTATTTTTTGTGTTGTCTCAGGGTCAAGGTGACCCGGAGGCCCGAAAACATATGTGGTTTTGTGGGTATTTTTGTGTTGTCTCAGGGTCAAGGTGACCCGGAGGCCTGAAAACAAATGTGGTTTTGGTATTTTTTGTGTTGTCTCAGGGTCAAGGTGACCCGGAGGCCTGAAAACATATGTGGTTTTGGTATTTTTTGTGTTGTCTCATGGTCAAGGTGACCCGGAGGCCCGAAAACATATGTGGTTTTGGTATTTTTTGTGTTGTCTCAGGGTCAAGGTGACCCGGAGGCCCGAAAACATATGTGGTTTTGGTATTTTTGTGTTGTCTCAGGGTCAAGGTGACCCGGAGGCCTGAAAAATATGTGGTTTTGGTATTTTTTGTGTTGTCTCATGGTCAAGGTGACCCGGAGGCCCGAAAACATATGTGGTTTTGGTATTTTTTGTTTTGTCTCAGGGTCAAGGTGACCCGGAGGCCCGAAAACAAATGTGGTTTGTGGTATCCTTTTGTGTTGTCTCTGGGTCAAGGTGACCCGGAGGCCTGAAAACATATGTGGTTTTGGTATTTTTTGTGTTGTCTTAGGGTCAAGGTGACCCGGAGGCCCGAAAACATATGTGGTTTTGGTATTTTTTGTGTTGTCTCAGGGTCAAGGTGACCCGGAGGCCTGAAAACATATGTGGTTTTGGTATTTTTTGTGTTGTCTCATGGTCAAGGTGACCCGGAGGCCTGAAAACATATGTGGTTTTGGTATTTTTTGTGTTGTCTCAGGGTCAAGGTGACTCAAAGGCCCAAAAACAAATGTGTTTGTGGTATCTCTTGTTTTGTCTCGGGGTCAAGGTGACACAAAACGCCGAAAACAAATGTTTTTGTGGTATCCCTTGTGTTATCTCATCGTTAAAAAAAACAATTGTAAATGATGTTTCTACAAACAAGTTGAAGCAGTTTATGGATTGTTCAGTGAGTTTAAATAGTTTAAAGATGTTATGTTGGCGTCGTCTACCAGTCGGGAACATTAGACAAAAGTGACATCATTGTTTGTATTGTGAGTTGCAAAAGTTCAGGTACATTGCCTGGAAATGTCACCGAAAACATATTTTCTTTTACTCTCCATCTCTTTCACCGACGAAGAAACCATAAACAACTTTTTTCTTTTAACCTTTTAAACAGAACTCGAAGAAGTCGATTGAAAAAAAGATCAGGTCATAAGACATAAGTCTCTGCTGCATCTTCGTGGTTGAAACATCCTGTCGATCAGTCGGACTCTGACCTTTATGGAACCTTTTCATTGAGTTTTTAACTGCTTTTTTATTTGAAACCTTGGAAAAACAAACCGCCTCCGTCATCATTTTGAATCACCAAACATGTTGGAGGGCCAAGATCACAGGAGCTGAACATTTGTGCTGCACGCTGCCAGGAGCGAGTACTGTAGTGAAGGTCCGGGGGGTTTAGAGAAGGAAAATGATGCGATATTTCCCTTTCGTTTATTTCCGCGCTTCTGTGTCGACATGATGGTAGAAAAATATCACTTATAACGCTCAGTTTCGCAGGACTTGCATCTGTTTCCCGCGACATCAGAGAGGAGCCGCCGGCGCGTCGCGATATCACCAAATCAATAATAAATCCACCTCCTTGTACACGCACACATAACACTTTATAAATGACGCTAACAACTTAGCTCGTTAGCATACGGTGAAGACGGACACATAACACTTTATAAATGACGCTAACAACTTGGCTCGTTAGCATACGGTGAAGACGCACACATAACACTTTATAAATGACGCTAACAACTTAGTTCGTTAGCATACGGTGAAGACAGACACATAACACTTTATAAATGACGCTAACAACTTAGATCGTTAGCATACGGTGAAGACGCACACATAACACTTTATAAATGACGCTAAAAACTTAGCTCGTTAGCATACGGTGAAGACGGACACATAACACTTTATAAATGACGCTAAAAACTTAGCTCGTTAGCATACGGTGAAGACGCACACATAACACTTTATAAATGACGCTAACAACTTAGCTCGTTAGATACGGTGAAGACGGACAATAACACTTTATAAATGACGCTAACAACTTGGCTCGTTAGCATACGGTGAAGACGCACACATAACACTTTATAAATGACGCTAACAACTTAGCTCGTTAGCATACGGTGAAGACGCACACATAACACTTTATAAATGACGCTAACAACTTAGCTCGTTAGCATACGGTGAAGACGGACACATAACACTTTATAAATGACGCTAACAACTTAGCTCGTTAGCATACGGTGAAGACGCACACATAACACTTTATAAATGACGCTAACAACTTAGCTCAAAATACGGTGGAGACGCACACATAACACTTTATAAATGAGCTAACAACTTAGCTCGTTAGCATACGGTGAAGACGGACAGGTTTGTTTGGAAGTTCACGATTTTATAAGAAAACAACTGAGACGAGATGAAAAGTTCTTACAATATGTTGCTTTAACAAAGGAGGTTGAAAGAGACGAGTGACTGGATCACTAGTGTTTGACTAGATCATAAGTTAGTATTACTTCCGTGGATATACTGAGCTAAGACGCGTCGCCATAGCAACCGAGGCTAGCACGCTGCACCGCACAGTTCACAGACGGACGGAGACGTAAACGACAACGAGACATAGAAGTACAAATTTTCAACTTTATAGAAAGTGACACTGATTGGTCAAAGTGCACATTTAATAACTACTTGATTTATACAATAAAAAATAATAAATGATCACATGTTTTCCATATGCATATCACACGTGACGATTATGCAATAAATGGCTCTGGAACGTTTCAGGTTCATCAGTTTTCAAGAGGAAGAAGAAAAAAAAAACACATTTTCCTTGAATTTGTGCACGTCTAGAATGAATGATGCCGGCGGACCCTGCGGTGGTTCATTTGTAATTTGAGGGGAAAGACATCCGTCAACCTGCTCATCAAACTGATAGAAGATCTCCCGGAGCCGCTGCTCAAAGAAACAAGCTTTTAGATTTTTTTTTTTTTTTTAACTTTATTATCCGTGAAGAAATAATCATCTGATCCATCAACGCTTCACCTTCTGACCAAACCTTCGTCCCTGCTGTTGTCTTGAAGTGCGGCGTCATTACGGAGAAGCAAGTGATGGGTTTTGCTGCACCGATCATTTGCATAACAATTTGGTAAACTCTCTCTCTCTCTCTCTCTTTCATGCAATCGCTCCCTTCAGATGGAATAGGAATCAATCCTGCCCAGACCGCAGGTGAGTGCGTCCAAGTGTGGCAGCAAACGTGTTTTATATCTCGCTCTGTTCATTCAACAAATCATAACAATGAAGGGCTTGATTGTTTTTTTTTCTCTCGGTGAATAAAATGGTGGCGACTGAAGCCCCCCCACAGTGACTCGTGTGGGTGGTCTCGCAGAAGATAACCGAGGAAAATAAAAAGCTTCAGTTGAACAAAACAAAGTGAGAAATCGATGGACGCTTAACCTGGAAATCGATTGCTCAGACAATCCAATTCAGCTTTATTTCACAAGTGTCACATCGTAACGGAGAAAACCGGGTCTCGGCCAATCACAATTAGTGATGATGGTGAGGGGAAAAAACTGTCCTAACAGGCAGAAACCTTGAGCAGAACCAGACTTGATGTGAACCACTGAGAGGGAGAGGAGAGTCGGAGGGATGGAAGAAGTGGAGGAGACATTTGTTACTATAATTATATAAAATAATACTATAATTATATTACTTACTTACTTACTTATAATGCCTGTTTTATTGATTATTACTGTATCAATTTGAGTGAAGGAACTTTACAAAGAGTAGTTTTATACTAGAGTTTGAATAGCCTAATAACTCTTGTTATCTCTGGGTCAAGGTGACCCGGAGGCCCGAAAACAAATGTGTTTGTGGTATCCCTTGTTAAAAATCTCATCGTTGAAAAAAAAAAATTCTAAATGATGTTTCTACAAACTAATTGAAGCAGTTAATGGATTATTTAATGAGTTTAAATAGTTGTTTTGTTGGCGTCGTCTACCAGTCTGTTACTGTATCAATTTGGTTTTGTTTTGAAAAAAAAAGGTATTTTTCTCTGATTGACCAAACCTTTTAATTAAATAACATTATTTATAGAGTAAAATAAATGATACACTTGCATATCACAGTGTGTATTCATGAGACTGTATCAATATTTAAATGCAACTTATCCTTTGAAATATATTTTATTAACAATTGACATGCAAATGTGTTCATTTTTGTGTTGCAATTTAAATTCTGGCCACTAGATGGCAGCATTCATCTTGTTAAGCTAGCTAAAGGAAGAATAGAATCATTCTATGACTGAGGACGAGAGGATACAGTGAGTCCAGCAGCTTTTAAAGCTGATGTTTGGACATATTTTGGTTTGAAAACAAATGAAAGCAGTTACGACTTCGTCAAGAGTCATGTGGTCTGTAAGTTCAGCAACACCAATTCTAAAGTATCACAATATGTCGTATCTTTGACCCTGTATCGTGATACGTATAGTTTTGGCAGATTCTTGAAAATACACACCACAAATAAACACACCAATCTTTTCTTTCTTTTTTTCCACAATTGTCTCTGTTTATACCTTCGACAAACTTTTCTGTCTTTAGAAATCCTTCACATGTTTTTATTAGACTCATCCTCCTCTTTGTTACTTTATATATGCCAGAGTACGGATTGGAATTCACTAGTAGGATCTGGAATCCTCCTAGTACAGATTGGAAATTCAAATCTCTACTAGTAGGATTCGAGATCCTTCTGGATTTCAATCTGTACTGTGACATATATACACATTAAGTTAAATACACAACATGTTGAATACTGATAGTTAGCGACAACTAAATTTGTAGTAAAGTTTTCTCCTCGTTAATTTAAGTCCAGGTTTTCCACAATGTATCTTTCATTCATGTACTAACCCTTCCTAGTTTAACTACTGTATCTCTGAAAGAAATTAGACGAGGGGCCGTTGAACTCAATCACATGAGGGGCCAAAATATTCAACACAATCTGGGTCAAGGGCCGAAAAACATGTCTTTTTTTTTGTTGCCGAGTCAATAACTTTCAGTCTTTACATAAATTCATCATAACTTGTTTCCACTATTTTTAGCATCTGTGTTGTTCACTACAGATTATTTGATACGATTTTTGGGCGATTATTCTTGAGTCTTCTCTCTGAAACTAACTTTCAGTGTGTACCGTATTTTCCGGAATATAAGTCGCAGTTTTTTTCATAGTTTGTCCGGGGGAGCGACTTATACTCTGGAGCGACTTACGTGTGAAATGATTAACACATTATTACCGGTATATCATTTCACATGTTATTTTTACACTAAACCACAAGAGGGCGCTCTAGGCCTGTGTTGATCATTTCGACGTAGAAGAGGAAGCGCCGCATCTTCTACCTCCGGAGTTAGTTAGTTGTTTAAAAGTGACACGAGGATGAAGATTTCATTGGATTTGAGTTATTTGGAGTTACAAGGATGGTTTGGTAAACTCCTTAGTTATTTATGCTATAGTTATCTGAATAATTCTTAATATGTTATGTTAACATACCAGGTTCTCGGTTCATGTAACGTAACGTACAATTATTCAGCCTGTTGTTGCCTCTATTTTTATTTTAAATTGTCTTTCAAGATGACATGTCTGTTCTTGGTGTTGGATTTTATCAAATTAATTTCCCCCAAAAATGCAACTTATACTCCAGTGCGACTTATATATGTTTTTTCCTTCTTTATTATGCATTTTATGGCTGGAGCGACTTGTACTCCGGAGCCACTTATAGTCCGGAAAATACGGTATCTGTCGAGATACTAGCGAAAGAGTGAGAACTTTTGTTTATTTTAAAGCCATGTGGGTTTAAATGATCACACATCTTTGAAGCGAGTCAACCTACTTTGTGTCGTATCTCAGGCAACGTGTTCCTCAAACACGGCTCGGAGCTGCGCCTCATTCCCCGAGACAGAGTGGGAGGAAGAGGCGACTGAAGAAAACCATCTCGCCGACAGCAGCAGTGACTCACGCTGCAGATCCATACCATCCCGGAGACCCCGGGAAACACCTCAGCCTCTTCATCTCGTGGCCCCACCAGCTCCACCATGACTCGCATCAGGGACTTAATTTATGACATGGACAAACACCACCGGCATGCTTGGTCTGCTCGTTGAAAATTGTAAGTCGAACTACTACGTCTGCAGGCAACGATTGGAAGGTGGGTCGACCCTGAGTTCAAAGGTTAAAGTCACACACACGTCCACTGCTAACACTGTAGTTGACCCACTTAATTTACATTTTTAAACCTTTTTTCCAATACAAATGAGACATTTAATAAGCAAAATTAGAATTAAAAAACACCTCTTTATTTAGCTTTATTTGATAGTTATTCAATCAATGTTTAAATTGAATAATTTGCTGGAAAAATATTTAACTTGAAGCTTTGTTTCTTTGTTTACATAAATAATGGCCACAAACAAATAAATCACGAGACCAAGTGTTGATTTTTATCATTCTAGATGTCAATAAAACATTTAACCTGCAATATTATATGCTTTCCTCTTCTTAATTCCTAAATAAAATGTAATTATTCAATCTATTAGTGCTTATCAGTACTCGCTTGAAGCCTCGTGGCTCTCTGCTGCCCTCTACCCGATCTCCATTGAATTACATCTTAAAGTGTTTTTTTGTAATTTTTTTTGACATGACGTGGTCTCTTTCAAGTCTAAAATCTTAACGTACATTCATGTTATGCACTTCCACTGATGCATAAAACGAAATTTAAATAATTTACATGCCACAAAAATCCAACAAATGTACGTATGAGAGAGTTTTTCTCTTCTGATTCATCAAAAACGTTTGTTTTTTGGATGTTTGTCGTCTCCGAAAAGGTCACAGTCGTGCATTTATGCGTCGTGTTTTCCCCGCCACCTCTCAGCGCCGGGCGACAAACTCCCCGGTTGCACTCACGGTTACAGGCTGAGATGAGGTCGGGGAGGTTTGCGGCCACTCGAATGGATTTTCTCATTTATTTTAATTAAGACGCACCGTCGGGCCTCGTCGCCGGGAATTTGACTCCAGGAAATTGAAAAAACAGGCGAGCAGGAGTATGATTCCGTACAGTCATTTCTGTGTTAATATCGAAGAATTCCATGGTTGCCGTGGTTCCCGACGCCACCTGAGAATATCAATTTGAATCCGTACGGGATGGTGAGGATTAGTCTTATTTACATTCGTAGCCAGAACAAGGATTTGTAAGATTAATTAGATTCAAAACTTCAGCACATCATCAGATTTCGTGCTCTCACAGGCGTGAAATTAAAAAGGTGCACTTAGGTAAAAGCGTCGGGGGCAGTAATCTGTCGGAGCGTCGGCGTGGAAACATGCTTCATAATCAGATTCCAGCGCGAGTCGAGCATCTGGAGGATTCTGGGATGTTCAGGTGGAGGAGGTCGTGGAGCAGAAACACCTGCAGATGTTTTCTCGGGAGCTTCTCGAGCGTCGGCGACAGTGAGTCGCTTCAGATTAGACTAACGAGAGAGTATTAATATATGTTCATAAAGTACGACAAAAGTACAACAAATTTAGTTTTGTTTTTTGCAATCACTGGAAAAGATATTCTTGTTTTTGTGAGAACATTTGAATTTTCACAGCAGTAACAGAAAAAAGAAAATGATGAAACAAATACATTGATTTGACTAAACATATTGTGTAAAATAAATAAAAACGAGTACATGTATGTTCATAGTCAGGAAAATTAGACATGTACTTTTGAAATATTGTGTAATATAATCTAAATCTAGAAAAGATGGCGCGAACCTACATCTTTTTTTTTGTTTTATATTTTGTTTTGTTACTATTTTCATCTTTAGAATCTACTACATTTTTAGAATTTTAAATATCGCTGGAAACCATTAGATAAATAGTACCACTGGTGGGGGTAGATTCTTCAAAATATTTGTGGACCCATGTTGTTATTCAGAAAAGTCAAATTTCAGGATATTTCTTTTATTTTGTTGTAATTATATCTGTTTATCACGACTCCTGGAGGTGACATGAGTTTTTTTTCTCCTGTTCTTGTAATATTAGTATCTCTTGATATTAATATCTTTTGATATTCATATATTTTGATACTCGTATCTTTAGATATTTTTATCCTGTTATATTTGTATCTTTTGAAAATCATATCTTAAGTGACACATAACTTTTAATTATTAATATATTTTGATGTTCATATTTTGAGGTATTTGTATCTGAAAATATTTGTTTCATATTGTGAGATATTTCTATCTTATGATATTCACATCATGAGTTATTCGATTCTTGTGATAATTATATCGTAAGCAATTTGTATCTCTTGATATTCATATATTTTGATACTCATATCTTGAGATATTTTTATCCTGTTATATTGTTATCTTAAGATATTCATATCCTTTGATGATCATGTCTTGTGATATGTGTATGTTGTGATAGTTTAATCTTTTGAAAATCATATCTTAAGATACAAATATCTTTTCATTATTCATATATTTTGATGTTCGTATCTGGAGGTTATTTGTATCTCGAAATTATCGTATCTCGTCATTCTTATCTTGAGATATATTTTTATCCTGTGATATTTATACCATGAGATATCTTTTGATATACTTATTTTGAGATATATTTGTATCTCAAAATATTTGTATCTCGTTTCATTCATACTGTGAGATATTTTTATCCTGTGATATTTATATCGTGAGATATCTTTTGATATACTTATTTTGAGATATATTTGTATCTCAAAATATTTGTATCTTGTTTCACTCATATCGTGAGATATTTTTACCCTAAAATATCGCTTTTTTTGTCGCACCAGTTCACTACGTTTATATCACAGATACAAAAACAAGATACTAAATCACCAGAAAAAAAATAACACAAGATAAAAATATAATATTCATATCATCTCTTAGGCTTCGTTGTTCATCCTTTTTATTCCTTATTCATCTTGAAAGTCAGACTGTAATTATTCTTCTGACCACCAGGGGTCGTCCTAGCAGGTCGAGTTGGTCCCAGAGAGACATTATTCCCGTCGCTGCTGCTGTTCCTCAACATCAGGGTCACAGAGATGCGAGTCATGTTTTATGAATCAACTCCTGCTCCGTGTTTAACCTTCGCCAGCAGAGACTTCACCTCGCCTCCTTCTTTCCTCTCCTTCCTGTGCTTCCTTGTCTCCTCCTTCAAGCCTCGACCCGAGACCTCGTCCATCTTCAGGCTTCATCTCAAATGAGATCCGGTCTAATCCGAGTCGATAACTTCGAGTCACAGGTTAGTGATCCAGATCAGGGAATGGAGTTTAAAGCTGCGGGTGTGAAACGGCTCCTCCGACATCCCATAATGCTTCGTGTCACGCCGGCTTCCCACCTGTCGCTCAGGTGTGAGTGGCTACACGTGCGAGTGGAATCATTATGTTCAGTCGACCAGCAGGATCCGAACCAGAGGGAAATCAATCCATGTTTACACGTGGAGCAGTGACTCACTTCTGCCCCCTGCTGGCGAGAGGTGTGCGCGTCAGAGATAAGAAGTGAGACAAAAGTATGTGAAACTTCATCTTTTATGGTATTTGTTTAGCATGTGACCCACTGGGGAGTCATGTGATATAATCAGGAAGTGATAAAGAAACAAGTGGGTAAAATATTGTTAAAAATATGACAGAAAGACGATCATTTTGGTGTAAAAATTCAATATATTACAGATTATAAAGTGAAACAAAAAGCTACTGGAGTTTCCAAGTTTATTATTCTTGATGTGACAAAATATTTGTATTATAGACTCAAATTATTCAGTAAAAAACGAGTTATTATTTATTACGTACCTTCCTATTTAAGGTCAAATTGAAGTAAAGTAAGTTGCAGGTTATATACACACTATATATCAATATTTGTTCATGTTATCGTATATATATTTAACACTGTATCGTTAAAAAAATAAATGATAACGTAGTTCTTTTATGGTGTATACTTCCAAAAATTGTGCTCAAATTAAAATAATTTGATTCAAAACAAAATGTTTTATTTACAATTAACATGCAAATACTCACTGTGTTCATTTCTGTGTTGAAATTAAAGTCCCCTCCACTAGATGGCAGCAGTCCTCCCCAGATAAAGGAATACTGAAAATCACGCAAAATCTTGACTGAGGATGAGAGGATACAGTCCACTCCAGCTGCTTTTAAAGTTCATCTTTGGACATGTGTTGGCTTTTTAATTCAATAATTCAACCAAAAGAATCAAAAGATGTCACTAAAAGTCAATTGTTTGGATAATTTGGCAAGTATATCGAAATATATCGTACCAAATTAAATAGTGAGCTGAATACATTGTGTTATCGGTATTAGTTTATCGCTACAGCCATATTTAATAGGCTTGAAAAACAGTCTTACAAAACTACTTGAATGTATTGTTATAGTAGTAAACATGATAAAAACCATGTAACTTCTTTAGGCTACCAAAAATAGTGAATATAAGTTGATGATCTACAGGAAGTAAAAACTATGTTTTATAATGGTAACCATTTCAAAAAAAACTACTGTGTACAATAATTAAAATAGTTTGTTAATGCTACTTATAGACTGTGGTTATGGTGATTCAAGAAAAAATGGTATTTCGATCGTTGTTTTTAATGATTTATCCGAGAGTTAGCAATGCGTCTCTAAGCTAGCACCATCATGTTAGCCTCCATTTATACTTCGACATGATACCATCTAAAGGTCGAAGATAAGTTGAATAATAAAATGTAAATTTGTGTTTAAAATAACATTTAGCAGGTTGTTTGAATACCAACACAAGGAACAAGGACCGTTAGCTTTAGGCTATAAGCTAATCTTTTTAACTTTGGTTGAATTTTGCTTTTTAACACCTAGGATTATGTAGCACTATAAATGGTACAAGATAGAATTTGCAATGTTGCCATTTCTCGTTTTATACAATTAACGAAGAACTAAAACTAATTATATATGTAAATACTTTCACAGATAACAAGCTAGCGTTAGCATGTTAGCGTGCGCTGAGCTCCAGTTGTAGTTAACGATGCTAGTTACCGAAGTGCTGAACAGCAGGTTGTGTTTTGTCGAAGCGGCTCATTTGCAGCGAGAAAAAAAGGGTTTCACACGACGACTGTCGAGCTTCAAACCAGCTGCTCGCGCTCAGAAGACTTTGTTATTAGACGCTGGGAATGTTTTGCAGCATATTTTCCTTCTGAGCGTTTCATTCGCTCAATCCCTGGAGCAGAGAATCTCCTTGTGATAAAAAATGTTGAAGCAAAACCTCAACGTGAGCTCAAGAGATTTTCTCTTTTTCTTCTGTGACTCGATCTTTGGTGAGAAGTCACATGACTCTTTAGTTGAACATGTATATTTTATCATGAGCTCGACTTTATAATGTCTTTATCGGCACAGGATGTGTTTTTATTACTTGTTATTGTCATAATACCTTCTTGTGTGTGTTTGTCTGTGTGCGCGGGCTTGTGTGTATTTCAGTATGTAGTGTGTGTGTTTTTTTCTCTCTGTGTGTGAATGTTTGTGTGTGCGTTTGTGCATGTGTGTCTGTGTGTATAACATGAGTCCATGTCTTCTTGTTTGTGTCTCTGTGTGTGTTTATTTGTGTGTCTTTTTGTTTGTGTGCGTCTGTCTGTTTGGTGGGTGTGTAGGTGTCTGCATGTGTATGTGTTTGTATTTGTCTCAGAATGTGCATATGTTTGTGTGTGTGTGTCTGTATTTGTGTCTGCATGTGCATGTGTTTATGTGTGTGTGTTTCTGTATGTATGTCTGCTTATGTGTGTGTGTGTGTTGGGGGTTTTTTGTCTGCTTGTTTGTTTGTATGCATATGTGTCTGTATTTGTGTCTGCATGTGTGCGTGTTTGTGTGTCTGTGTGTTTGTATTTCTGTATGTATGTCTGCTTATGTGTGTTTGTGTTTCTATGTGTGTGTGTATGGGCTGTATGTGTGTGTGTTTGTAGTGGGGTGTGAATGTGTGTGTGTTGTCTGCATGTGTGTGTGTGTGTGTTGTCTGCTTGTTTGTTTGTATGCATGTGTGTCTGTATTTGTGTCTGCATGTGTGCGTGTTTGTGTGTTGTGTTTGTTGTATGTGCTGTTTGTGTGTTTGTGTTTCTATGTGTGTGTGTGTTTTTTGCTTGTTTGTCTGCATGTGTTTATGTGTCTGTATTTGTTTCTGTGTTTGTGTTTCTATGTGTGTGTGTGTGTTTCTATGTGTGTGTGTGTGTGTGTGTGTGTGTGTGTGTGTGTGTGTGTGTGAATGTGTTGTCTGCATGTGTATGCATTTATGTGGGTCTGATTGTGGTGTTGATGTGAAGTGTGGTGAGGGGTGTGTGAATGTGTGGGATGTGTGTGTGTGTGTGTATGTGTTGCAGTGTATTTGTGTGTGTGTGTCTGCATGTGTGTTTCCACGTTAAAAAACGTTCTGAAGTGAACTCTAGTTACAGGGAATGACCAGCAGATGGCGGTGGATCACAAAATGCTCATTACATTGATTGTTATTCATTCATGTTCAACGTTATATTTAATTTAAGGTTAAAATAAGTGAAGTTAACTTTGTCTCCTTCCGTCTTGACCGTGTCTCTGTCCATCAACTGCAGAGACCGTTCAAGTGAGTAATGTTTGGAGCCCGGGGGTCCCCGACATCTAACGTGTGATCAAGTGTGACATACTTGTCCCTCATGACACCCGTCACCCCCGAGGGTCGGCGGGGGGTCGTGTCACCGACGCACCCGTCCGGAAACACCAGGACATTAATCGGTTCCTGCACATACTAGAGTCGCCGGGACGTCAAAGTCGACGTCGGGAAGATTGTAATTGTCGTGATTTGGGTAAAAAAAAAAAAGAACTGAAAGTGGCGAAGCAGATGATTGACAGCCGGCTCCGGTTCCCAGGCAATTAACGCCTGCGAGGAGAGGAAAAAAAAAAAGGTGGCGAAGAAGGACGTCAATGTTGACGGAACCCGCCGAGAATCGACTCTAAAGACTCGGCGAACAAACCAGACGTTGACCACCAGACGTTGTGTCAACCCACATGTTCTTTGTGCGTCGCTGATTACAGGGTCGGGTCAGCGGCGGTTCTGTTTGGAGAAAAGAAGTCGACGGTTCCACTTCCCCAAACCGCCTCGGTTTCACGACGCGGGAACAAAAGCCGGACCAGATGTGAGTCCTCTTGAAAGTTTAGACTTTCAGCTGACCAGACAAAACAGTAATTGAGGGTCCGGGGGGCAAGAAGACACAGGTTTTACTGTATGTGGATAGAAGACCAGTTTATTGCTGCTGGAGACAACAGCTGTGAGGACAGGAAGTTAGTTTTGTAGCTCAAAGAAGTTTCGTTAGATTTACGTAACTGTTGTTATCTTGTTCTATTAGTTTCGTTAGATTTACGTAATTGTTGTTATCTTGTTCTATTAGTTTCGTTAGATTTACGTAACTGTTGTTATCTTGTTCTATTAGTGTCGTTAGATTTATGTAACTGTTGTTATCTTGTTCTATTAGTTTCGTTAGATTTACGTAACTGTTGTTATCTTGTTCTATTAGTTTCGTTAGATTTACGTAACTGTTGTTATCTTGTTCTATTAGTTTCGTTAGATTTACGTAATGTATCTTGTTTTTTAGATTTACGTAACTGTTGTTATCTTGTTCTATTAGTTTCGTTAGATTTACGTAACTGTTGTTATCTTGTTCTATTAGTTTCGTTAGATTTACGTAACTGTTGTTATAACTTGTTCTATTAGTTTCGTTAGATTTACGTAACTGTTGTTATCTTGTTCTATTAGTTTCGTTAGATTTACGTAACTGTTGTTATCTTGTTCTATTAGTTTCGTTAGATTTACGTAACTGTTGTTATCTTGTTCTATTAGTTTCATTAGAGTTACGTAACTGTTGTTATCTTGTTCTATTAGTTTCGTTAGATTTACGTAACTGTTATCTTGTTCTATTAGTTTCATTAGAGTTACGTAACTGTTGTTATCTTGTTCTATTAGTTTCGTTAGATTTACGTAACTGTTGTTATCTTGTTCTATTAGTGTCGTTAGATTTACGTAACTGTTGTTATCTTGTTCTATTAGTTTCGTTAGATTTACGTAACTGTTGTTATCTTGTTCTATTAGTTTTGTTCGATTTACGTAGCTGTTGTTATCTTGTTCTATTAGTTTCGTTAGATTTACGTAACTGTTGTTATCTTGTTCTATTAGTTTCGTTAGAGTTACGTAACTGTTGTTATCTTGTTCTATTAGTTTTGTTAGATTAACGTAACTTGTTATCTTGTTCTATTAGCTTCGTTAGATTTACGTAACTGTTGTTATCTTGTTCTATTAGTTTCGTTAGATTTACGTAACTGTTGTTTATTGTTCTATTAGTTTCGTTAGATTTACGTAACTGTTATCTTGTTCTATTAGTTTCGTTAGATTTACGTAACTGTTATCTTGTTCTATTAGTTTCATTAGAGTTACGTAACTGTTGTTATCTTGTTCTATTAGTTTCGTTAGATTTACGTAACTGTTGTTATCTTGTTCTATTAGTTTCGTTAGATTTACGTAACTGTTGTTATCTTGTTCTATTACTTTCGTTAGATTTACGTAACTGTTGTTATCTTGTTCTATTACTTTCGTTCGATTTACGTAACTTGTTATCTTGTTCTATTAGTTTCGTTAGATTTACGTAACTGTTATCTTGTTCTATTAGTTTCGTTAGATTTACGTAACTGTTGTTATCTTGTTCTATTAGTTTCGTTAGATTTACGTAACTGTTGTTATCTTGTTCTATTAGTTTCGTTAGATTTACGTAACTGTTGTTATCTTGTTCTATTAGTTTCGTTAGATTTACGTAACTGTTGTTATCTTGTTCTATTAGTTTCGTTAGATTTACGTAACTGTTGTTATCTTGTTCTATTAGTTTCATTAGATTTACGTAACTGTTGTAATCTTGTTCTATTAGTTTCGTTAGATTTACGTAACTGTTGTTATCTTGTTCTATTAGTTTCGTTAGATTTACTTAACTGTTGTTATCTTGTTCTATTAGTTTCGTTAGATTTACGTAACTGTTGTTATCTTGTTCTATTAGTTTCGTTAGATTTACGTAACTGTTGTTATCTTGTTCTATTAGTTTCATTAGATTTACGTAACTGTTGTAATCTTGTTCTATTAGTTTTGTTAGATTTACGTAACTGTTGTTATCTTGTTCTATTAGTTTCGTTAGATTTACGTAACTGTTGTTATCTTGTTCTATTAGTTTTGTTAGATTTACGTAACTGTTGTTATCTTGTTCTATTAGTTTCGTTAGATTTACTTAACTGTTGTTATCTTGTTCTATTAGTTTCGTTAGATTAACGTAACTATTTCTATGACTATCTTGTTCTATTTTCCTCAAATATAATTACTCGATAGGAGTACTTTTCATATATCAAATAAATGATTTGAATATAAAATTAAAACGATCACAGGAGGCGGTAAAAAGTGATCAATTCTTCAAAAAAATGTGTGGGTCCAGATTGTATTTCTGAAAACCACCAAAATTATATATATTTATTTCTTTTTTTCATATTGTTCTTTGGCATAAAGACAGACTTTGATTCTTCTTCTCATCTTTGAGAAAATGAATATTGAATTCTTCAAAAAATGTTTGGGCCCAGATTCTACTTCGGAAAAAACCTAGAAAATGTAATTATCTGTTTATCCTTTTAGTATAAAAGTATTTAAATTAATGCCAAGAAGTTTATCTATGTAACTATTGTATAGTCATTATATTTGGGGAAAATAGAAAAAGATAACAAGTATTTTTGAACTATAAAACATAAGTATTGTAATATCGTCCAATAACTATGAGACGAATACGATCACAGGAGAAAAAAAACACTAATTAAATAATCTTTTTTTCCTTTTTATTTATTGTATTTCTTGTCATTTCACTTAAAGTCAACATTTAATTTGTAATCTGATTTAAAATAAAAAGCGAGTTTTTAGATAAAAAGTAAATATAATTACTCTACCCATAATTTTCATCCATGAAATTAAATTAAAACATAATTAGCTTATATTGTTGATAACTTTAAGATTAATACGACCACACCTTGCATTGGAAAGTCATGAATTCTTCATAAAATGTTTGGGTCCAGATTGTAATTTAAAAAATCGAATATATAGATATATATATATATATCTCATCCCTTTTTTTGTTATTAATCTTAAAAACAGACTTTTATTTTTCTGATCTATAAGTAAATGAAGTTTCTTTTGTAGGTAAAACAGTATTTTCAGGTTAGTGAAGTAGATGATTTATTGAACTTTTGATTTGTATTGTTTATGGTTTTATTAGTGATTTTGTTAAAAACTATTTTCCCTACATTTTTTCTCTTCCTCATTCCCAGTATTCCAGGTTATGAGGCTGATGGAGCAAATGGAATTAAAAAGGAAATGTTTAAGTTTAATCTTCACTAAAAGCCTGAATTGGTCAAATAAAAAAAAGGATTTTGTATCTTTCTCTCTGAGCATCTGTCACTCAACCATGACAACTTGAGCTGATAATCATCATCGATACACACCTGATCGTTTGTAAGTATATTTGACTTATCTTATGTTTTTGTTCGTGTTTTTGTTGGTCTTTAGATTCAACGTGAAAACGTATTCAAGGATAAAACATGACCTTTGCTACCGTTAGCATTACAATGCTAAGCTAGCTCCCTTACATACCAATACTAATACCAACGACTTTTAAAAGATAAAAACAGTTTAAATAATGACTTGTTTATCAGTAATAAATGTCTGAAATGGCATCTAGAAAAATGTTAATTTGTTTTAATGACAAAAACAAATATGAGAACTCGCACTGCTAGCTTAGCATTAGCAGAAGGCAACATGCTAATACACCGTTACAACTATTTTATTTTAATAGCATTGAAACAATTACTGTTTTCTACTGGTTTCAGAGGAAAATATTGAATGTTATGTTTAATTATTTACAACAAAAGAAGAACTAATACTGGGATTGTTTGCTGAAAGGTGATGCTAAGCTAATTCTTAACTAAGTCATTGAATATTGCTACTACTAGTTGATTTAACAAGTAACTTATATTGACAATAAACTCCCTAAACAAAGCTAATAGTAACAGAACAAGGGGATGAATAAATAAAACATGTTTCTTTTATCTGGTATTTCAAGTATCGAATGAAAGCATATTGTTTTAAATGAATACAGATAAAATAACAAACCTATAAACACGGTGTTCAAATAATAAAAACATTTTTATATAGTATGTTGTATTTATTTATCACCTTTTTTGAAGTTTAATGTCAAAAAGATGCTTTAAAAAAAACATGATTAATGTGAGAATACAAAAGGTTTTTTATTTATTTATTATAATATTCCATTTACCCTTTTTTTCACAACCTGAAGAATGTCAACAAACCACTTAATGTGTCGTCAATTTGTACAAACAGGCTTTTTAGCTTTCAGAGGTCGGAGCCGAATCGCTGCAGACGCTTTTACGGAAGATCTAACGCGAGTAAAACTCATTCAAACGGATGCCGGTGGGAACAGAATCCAGTCCAATTAAAACATGCTATAGATTCCTTTGTCAGAGAAAATAAGAGTTTGTGGGAAACACAACACAACGCTCTTTAGATTCCAGGTGAAAATCTTCTCCGGCCTCTCATTTAGTCGCCGTAATAACGATCCTCGGGTCCGTCCTTTGTTCCCCTCCAGCCTCCTTCTACACGCAACTTAAGTATAATCTGTGTTTTAATACTTTGACTCCCTCCGAGCTGCAGGAACGTATGTTTTTTTTTGTTCTCTGGTGTATCTTTCTGAAGGAATGTTGTCGTCTTCCCACCGGGGAGGTCGTGACAGCTGGAAAACTGCTTTGAAATAACAAGGCTTGAGAAGCTTCAAATCAGGTGTGTGTGTGTGTGTGTGTGTGTGTGTGTGTGTGTGTGTGTGTGTGTGTGTGTGTGTGTGTGTGTGTGTGTGTGTGTGTGTGTGTGTGTGTGTGTGTGTGTGTGTGTGTGTGTGTGTGTGTGTGTGTGTGTGTGTGTGTGTGTGTGTGTGTGTGTGTGTGTGTGTGTGTGTGAGTCACGATGAGCACGAACAATTAAAATAACATATTTTTATCTATTAATTGTGTTTTTGGCTTTAAGTTGTTTTTTTTAAACCACATTTTAAGGTGAAACATGTGGAAAGAAACTGGAATTTTTCCGCATTTAACAAACATTGTTGTGTCAAACTTCTCTTTAACTGCCTTTAGAATTAATTTATGATTAAAATCTTTAATATTTTTAACTGTTTATATGTGAAATGATGTTTCCAACATTATATTTACTTTGCAGAAGCAGAAAATCTTTTTAAACACAACAATTTGTTGACAATATAGAATAAAAATGAGTGAAATACATGTAAATGAAATACAATTACATTAATAAAAAAATGCAATAAAACAAGAGATTCGTACATTAAAGTGAACAATAAAATAAAAATATTACATTAAATGAAATAATAATTTTATTAAATAATTGAAGTTTTCATTTATTACAATACATTCGTAATAGAATAAAATGACTTTATTTGTCATTATTCACAGTATAACAAAATTATACTTCCTATTTTACTTGTTGTGTCAAACTTCTCTTTAACTCCCTTTAAAATTAATTCATGATTAAAATCTTTTATATTTTTAACTGTTTATATGTGAAATGATGTTTCAAACATTATATTTACTTTGTCAGAAGCAGAAAATCTTTTTAAACACAACAATTTGTGGACAATATAGAATAAAAATGAGTGAAATACATGGTAATAAAATACAATTACATTAATAAAAAAATGCAATAAAACAAGAGATTCGTACATTAAAGTGAACAATAAAATAAAAAATATTAAATTACATTAAATGAAATAATAATTTAATTAAATAATTGAAGTTTTCATTTATTAAAATACATTCATAATAGAATAGAATGATTTTATTTGTCATTATTCACAGTATAACACAATTATACTTCCTATTTTACTTGTAAAGCACTTGAAAAAAACACATTTTGGCCATTAACTGCTTTACGAAATTAGATAAAACACACAAGAGCGATAATAACATACAATAACACAGCTTAAAAAATAAAAAATATAATTAAGGATAAAAATAGCAGAAGGAAATCAATCGGCCGAAGAGTAAAAGTGTGTTTTAAGATGTATTATCATTGAAAATGCAAATAATAATTACAATATATATATATTTCTAAGTACGGTGTGAAATATACTTGAACCAAAATAACTCCTCTTCAATGAATCCTGTCAATAAATAAATAAATATGAATCATCTTTACAGATGTTTTAGCTTCAAGCAGCCTCAGGACATTAAAAAAATGAAATATTTGAGCATGAGTCACTCGTATCGCTCTCACTCGCACACCAGTCGCTCGCGGCTACATTTTTATTCCCTCACAATCCCATTCAGTCGTCATCTGTGACAAAAAAGCGACCATAATCGCTCGCGCCCGAGGGAAGGTCAGCGCGTTTGTGCGTCTGCGGGAGATAAACAACGTCATGAATTATCGATGAACGAATTTGGGGAGAAGTTTGGAATCCAATGAGCCGGAGAGAGTTACTTTAGTCGGTTCACAACATGCCCTTCAAGGAAGTAAGTAAAGGTTATTTGTAAAGATCTTTCTGGACCAGAGTCACAAAGTTCTTTAACAATCACAAACAATACACACACAGCTAAAAAATAAACAAGACACATAAGACACACAATGAAGGGTTTTAAGTATCGGGGGGAAAATGTGAGTTCTTCTACTAGAGCAGCTCAGAATTCTCACTGCAGAGTTTAAGGAAGATAAAGATATTTATACCTGAATTCATGTCGACAAAGTATTAAAAAAACACTACTTATTTTAAACTTTAGTTTATATTCACTAATGCATGTTTAGAAATAGTTTGTTGATATATTTGTGGTGGTGGATGTTTAACTTGTGTAAGAATCTTTCGGGATTCTTGTTGTAACAATTGATATACATCATTTTTAGTAGTATTTTACTTTTTAGTGATTTATTTTGTTGTAAAAAGTGCACTGTCGCAGACGTACTTCTACTTCTAAAGTAGCGGTATTTGTAGTGATTATTATAAATCATGTAAATAACGTATTATTAATTTAAATTGTACTAACTTTACAGTTGTATTTTTTTTAAAGATAAAAAACATGCAACACTTAATCTTCATGATGTTGTTTAATAGTTTTTTTCTTCAAAGTACTAATAACAAATTATAAGAGTGATAGTTGTTGGATTTATGCATGAATTTAATATATACTTTTAGATTTAGCTTAATTCTTGTATTTGTTAAATGCAGGGACCCCTTTTTAAGTTTTAAACGTACATTTTTTTTGCAGTTTTTTTATATATGTTTTCACAAAAAATGTTGACACAAGTCATGACACAAAAAATACTCTTTACAATTTTGTCCTTAAGCTGATAAAAACACTAACATTTCAGTGTCTGAACTATATTAAATCTATTCAATCTGAATAATAAAAAATAAAAACAAAATAAATGAAAAATTAGTCAAAATCTAGTTTTAAACTGTATTAAGTTACATTGTAAACGACATTTAATTGTAAATACTAGCAACATATAGACGCAACGTTCTTAAAACTGTGCATTGAGTTAAATTTTTATCTCAATCATGTGACTTTGGTTAATTCGAGCTTCATCCTTTTATTTGCTAAACTCAACCACAGACTTTTTAAACTGAACATTCAAGGGCTGAGCTTTATTTCAATGTATTGAAGTTCATTAAACAAGTCTTGAAACTTTTTTTCAAAGCAAAAAGACACATTTATATTTCAGCGACTACAAATCCATCCGTCCGTGCATCGATAATTAAAAATTAAAATAATCTTAGTGGGCAGAATCAGGAGAAAAAGATACATTCCTACTCCATCCTTACACATGATTAATATTAACCTGTGTATTTATTAGTATATTAACAAATATTTGAGGAGAAAACAAGTTATTTTCTCTCCTGAACTCCAACCGTCTTCTCTTTTTGTAAAAGAAAAGATTTTTCTGTTCACTTCTTGTATATTTTTTATTTTTTATTTTAGTGAATCTGTGTTTCTATTCTGCTGCAAAAAGACAAAATCAAAAGAGTTTAACACATGTGGCGTGAGATACTGTTAAAGAAGTATTATTAGAAGTAATACTGTTATATTAGATGTAGTTTGAGATGAGAAACTACATAAAGTTAGTAAGTAATTCATTTTTATTTCTATCGCGCTTTTCCAGACCAGGGTCACAAAGCGCTTAAACAATCAAAACAATATTCAATAAAGTATATACTTTAAAGGTCAAGATAAAACTGATAACACAACATTAAGACCCAAACATGCTTATTATTGATGCATTAACTTGTTTAAATGTTGATCTTGATAACGTTTAAATCATTGTAAACTATCTCACAACATCTTGACAATAAAAGCCTCTGAACTTTCATCAACGATAACGGAATCTTTGTTGCGCCGCCGTGATTGGCCTCTTCCCTCCGCCGAAGCCCCGCCTCTCTGTGATTGACAGGCGCGCCGGCCACTGACGCGCGGCCCCGGGACACCAACCCTCGCGGATCCGTCCAATGGGAGTCGAGCTGGGCGTGCGCTCCTCGCCTCAGCCTCTCGAGCGTCTGAAGTTAAAACTCCTGCGCGAGGATGTGGAGGAGACGCTCGCGGGGACGCGTGGCAGCATCACTGTAGTCTCTCTCTTCCCTTCACACCTTCCTTTCTTTCCGAGCCCAAGATGCTCTCACGCACGCTCCTGTGCGTGTCGCTGGCGTACCTGGTGTGCGCGCAGGACGGCGACAGCTCCGGATTATTTTACGCGCTCCGGTCCGAGCTCTCGGAGGACGCGATCCTCGTGGCCAACAACGGGGTGCGGGTCCCGTTCGGCAGGTCCGTCTTCGTGGACCCCATCAACGACCTGGTGGTGCAGACCCAGCCCGGGGACAGGTGCAGCGTCACCGTCCTGGACAACGACCCGCTCTCGCAGAGACCCGGGCACCTGTCCCCCAAAAAGTTCCCGTGCGACTTCGGCCCCAACGACGTCACCTACACCCACTACGGGGCCAGGAGTCCGTCCAGGGACCGGGTGAGACTTCAGCTCAGGTACGACGCACAGACGGAAACTGTTATAATCCCCTTCATGGTGGAGGTGGAGGTGGTCTTCACGCAGCTGGAGCTGCTGACCAAGAACATGCCCCTAGGGGTGGACAAGTTGAAGGGAGTCAGTAACGCCATCGATAACAAGATTTTAGAATTTACTTACGACCGAGACTCTCACAAGTGCGAGGTGACCTCACTCACCACCGCCAGTCTACTGCCCAGGTACGGGAGGCTCGTCGACGGAGGGGGTCTCTCCTCGATGATGGACTGCGACGAGTTCACGCGGTCCGACATCCGCTACCAGCACACCTCCGAGAGGAAGTCCCCCAACAGGGATTACGTTCCCATGGTGGTGGAGCTCCACGACAAAGAAGGGAACCTGGAGAAACAGGAGTATTTTCACCTGATGATCCGGATCAGGGAAGGAGAAGAGAACACGGCCCCCAAACCCAGCTTCGTGTCCATGATGATGATGGAGGTGAGCCAGTTCGTCATGACCGCCCTCACCCCCGACATGGTGGCTGCCGAGGACGCCGAGTCCGACTCCGACGAGCTCGTTTTCAACATCACCACGCCGTTGTCGTACGAGGAGGGTTACATAGTCAGCACGGACGATAGGAACCTGCCCATCACCTCCTTCTACCAGAGAGACCTCCGAGACCTGAAGATCGCCTACAAGCCCCCTACCCTGGACTCGGACACCGAGAGAATATTCCAGCTTGAGTTTGAGGTGGTGGACACCGACGGGCTCGTGTCGGACCCGTTCGCTTTCATGATAGTCGTCAAACCCATGAACTCCATGGCGCCGGTCGTGACCCAGAACACGGGGCAGCTTCTCTACGAGGGTCAGTCCCGACCCCTGGTCAGCTCCCACAACCTGGAGATCAGCGACGAGGACAACCTGGACTCCGTCACCGTCACCGTGGTGGACGGTCTACGCCACGGCCACCTGACGATGCTTGGAGAATCCCACAGGAAGTCCTTCACCCCCTTCGACCTCGTCGCCGGAGCCGTGGTGTATCAACACGACGGCAGCGACACCCACAGCGACAACATAGTGTTCAAAATGACGGACGGCAAACACGAAGTCGAGTTCCTTTTTCCCATCACCATCGTTCCGACCGACGACGAGCCGCCGATAATTAACGCCAACACGGGCCTGGTCGTGTTTAAGCACCAAATGATGCCCATATCTCCTCTCATGCTCAGCGCCGCCGATATAGACTCCGAGGACTCGACGATCAAATTCAAGGTGGTCCCCCCCTCGTCGAAAATCGGCACCGTCATCCTGAGGCAGTCGGACGCGCCCGAGGACCCTTCTTCGTGGAAGTTCAACGCCGAGGATGAGGTTTATGAGAAGGAAGTGTCGGAGTGGTTGCAGAAGGACATCACGGACGGAAAGCTGTTTTACAAGCACATAGGTCCTCACAACACGGACACGGTGATGGATCAGTTTGTTTTCACCGTCCAGGACGACAACGACCCCCCGAACCAGTCGGGGGAAGCCGCTTTCATCGTCAAAGTCCTACCCATAGACGACGTCCCCCCTGAACTCTTCCCGGGCACCACTCTCCAGATGACCGTCGAAGAGTACAAGCTCACGCACTTCAGCAAAGAAGTCCTTCGTTACACCGACCTGGACTCGGAGGACCGCGACCTCAAATACACGGTCACCAGCCCGCCGACCGACACCGACGAGAATAACCCGGTTAGCTTCGGCTCTTTGGTCCTGACGGACAGCCCCGACACCGAGATCGGCGAGTTCACACAAGCTCAAATCAATCATCACAAGATCTCCTACAGCCCCCCGGATATTGAGCTGGGAATCACAGCGCACGTCGTTCAGTTCCGTTACTCCGTGGAAGACACGGCCGGGAACAGCGTGGAAGGGGCTCTTGCTATCTACCTCCAGCCTGTTGACAACAAGCCCCCGCAGATCACTAACACCGGCTTTACTTTGTTTGAACGTGGCGTGCACATCCTGACAGCGGCGGAGCTCGACGCCACAGATCCTGACACGGCGAGTGAAAAGATTACTTTCACTCTGAGTCAGCCTCCCAAGCACGGACAGATCCAGTCAGCGTTCGCTGATTTAGATAAAAAAGGAGTTTTCAGCCTGGAGGATTTGTCCGAGGGGAGGATATCCTATCTACACGGCGGCGAGGAGACGGCGAGTGACGAGTTTCAGCTGGATGTCAGCGACGGGTTTCACGCCGTGACGGTGACGGTGAGAGTTAACGTGAAGCCGGTCGACGACGAAGCGCCGACCGTCAGTCTGCCCGCCGGTACCATCGGGTCCCACGTGGACGTGCTGGAAAACGGCGCCACGGAAATCACCACCAATGTCATCCAAGGACACGACGATGACACCGACGACCTTCGGCTGACCTTCATCGTGGAAGACCCGCCGCTCCAGGGGGAGATCCTGGTCAAGGGAGTGCCCGCCACCCGCTTCACGCAGGCCGACATCATCAACGGCGTGGTCGTTTACGCGCACACGGGAGGCGAGGTGGGCCTCGCCTCGAAACTGGACGGCTTTAATTTAACTCTCACGGACATGTCGGACGACTGGACGGTGGGAGGCAATAAGGTCAACGGTGTCCAAGTCAGAGTGACCATACTTCCCGTTGACAGCCAGGCCCCCGAGGTGGGAGTCGGGATTCAATTCAGCGTCGTCGAAGGAGAAAAATACGCCATCGGGCCTCAGCACTTGAACGCTGATGATAATGACACCCCGATAGATGACATCTTGTGCACCATCATCATCCAACCGACGGCTGGGTATGTGGAAAATATATCTCCGGCCCCGGGCTCTGAAAAGTCCAGGTCGGGAACGGCCATCAGTGCTTTTACCATCGGAGACATCGGGGAGGGGAATATTCACTATGTGCAGAGCATCCACAAAGGTGTGGAGCCGGTGGAGGACAGGTTCACGTTCAGGTGCTCCGATGGCATCAACTTCTCAGAGAACCACTTCTTCCCGATCGTCATCATCCCGGCCAACGACGAAAAGCCCGAGATTTACCTGAGGGAGATCGTGGTCATGGAAGGGATGAACATCGTCATCGACACGCCCATCCTTAACGGGGATGATGCGGACGTCCCGCCCGAAGACCTGATGTTTATCATCTCCAGACCCCCCAAGCATGGTGCCATTTTAAATCAGTTACCCACCGGCTCGGTGCCGGTGACTAATTTCACTTTGGAGCAAATCAGGGAAGCGTCGACTATAATTTATGAGCACGATGACTCGGAGACGACCGATGACAGCTTTGAAGTTATTTTGACGGACGGTAAATATTCCGTTCAGAAGACGGCGGTGGTCTTGATCATCGCCGTCGACGACGAGACCCCCAGGATGCTGATCAACGACGGCCTGGAGGTGGAAGTGGGTGAGAAGAAAGGGATCGACGACAAGGCGCTCAAAGCGACGGATCTGGATTCGGATGATTCCGCCCTCGCTTACATCGTCAGGTTCCAGCCTCGCCAGGGTCTCCTACAGAGGAAGACCCCCTCTGGGTCCGTCGAAAACATCACTCTGGGCATGAATTTCACTCAAGCGGAAGTCGATGCGGGACTTTTGTGGTATAAACACAACGGACAAGAGGGCGTCCGAGACCTGGTCAAGTTCGACGTCACAGATGGAATAAACACCCTGATCGATCGCTACTTTTACATCAGCGTGGACAGCATCGATATGGTCTTCCCGGACGTGGTCAGTAAAGGAGTGTCTCTGAAAGAGGGAGGGCGTGTGACCCTGACCACGGATCTCCTAAGCACCTCTGATCTTAACAGTCCTGATGAAAACTTGCTCTTCACCATCACGAGAGCCCCGGTACGAGGCCACCTGGAGTGCACGGACACGCCCGGGATCCCCATCGTGTCGTTCACTCAGCTGCAACTCGCCGGCAGTAAAATCTACTACATCCACACCTCGGACGACGAGCTGAAAATGGACAGTTTCGAGTTCGAGGTCACGGACGGCTACAACCCCATTTTCCGGACGTTCAGGATCTCCATCGTCGACGTGGACAACAAGAAACCCGTGGTGACGGTGAACGCTCTGCTCGTCACGGAGGGAGAAACCAAGCTGATAACGCCGTTCGAGGTCACGGCCGAAGACCAGGACACGCCCGAGAAGCTGCTCAAGTTCACCGTCACGCAGCTGCCCGTCCACGGTAAACTCCTCTACAACCAGTCGCGGCCCATCACCAGTTTCACCAAACAAGACCTCAACGAAAACATGATCAGCTACCGGCACGACGGGACGGAGTCGTCCGAAGACTCCTTCTCGTTCACCGTGACCGACGGCACGCACACGGACTTCTACGTGTTCCCCGACACCGTCTTCGAAACGCGCCGACCTCAGACCGTGAAGATCGCCGTGGTGGCCATCGACAACGGCGTCCCGCAGATCGTGGTGAACAAGGGGGCCCCCACGTTGAAGATTCTACCCACGGGCCACCTGGGGTTCCCGATCACCTCCAAACTCCTGAAGGCGTCGGACAGAGACAGCAGCCCGGACTCCCTGGTCTTCCACATCAGCTCCCAGCCCAGGCACGGCTACATCGTTCATCTGGGCCGAGGAAACGACTCCATCAACACGTTTAATCAAGGTAAGCACACGGCAGCACTCCCACGGTGACCTTTGCATTAATATTGCATGTGAAAAGCAGAAGGAACAACACGGGTTGTCTTGTTCAGCACAGTCTGGTTCTGATTGTAGTGCAGATAAGAAAAAGTTTTTTTTACACAGGAAGTCTATTCTTAGGTACAAGCCAAACAATCTTAGAAGCCAAGACTCTGTTTTTTTGTCTAAATCGTTTTAATGTTAATCACAGAATGATGGTTCCACGCACACGGCTCTGGACCAGAGGAGAGAAATATTTTCAGGCTGTTGCTCCTAAGCTTTGGAACAATCTTCTCTCTCTTTGCACTTGATGATCTACTGACTCCTTTAAGAAACATCTTAAGACGTTTCTATTTGTTCAGGCTTTTCCTTGAATTTCTCGAACTCCTGTGTTGTTCTCGGTGTTATCTTGATCTTTGAAGTATGTACTGTTTTGAGTATTGTTTTGATTGTTAAAGCGCTTTGTGACCCTGGTCTTGAAAAGCGCTATATAAATAAATATTACTTACTTACTTACTTACAGAATACATAAATAAATCAGTGTCATAAATGGTAAAACTATAAATACATATACATATATAGGTTAGTGGTTCATGGGTTATTCTATGAAATAGGTTCCAAATCCAGTTTGTATTTTTTTTTTTTTAAATAATGATTATTATGGATCACGCATAAAAGAAAAACTACCACATTATTAATAAATCCCTACTATAATTTTTTTCATCAAGCAGATGAATTCATTAATTTCAACCCCATTTAAGAAAGTATGCTTGTATTATTACAAAAAAATATATACCGAATTCTTACCTTTTTTCTTTTATTAATCTCATTTTACTTTATTATTTTAGTTCTAAACGGTTATCACCACAAAAATGGCAATAAACATTCAGATTCTAATTAAAACTTACTTAATTTGGGTTTAAGAAAAGATAGAAATATAGAATCTAGTATTAAAATATACAAAGATAAAAAGAAAGTAACTTAACTTACTTGAAAAAATAATGGTAAATTTGGAATAAATTTAAGTTTAAACAGTTTCCATGTAAGTAGGTAAGTAATTAATTTGTATTTATATAGTACATGTATATGTCTGTTATGTGTTGCTAAATGTTGAAAGTTAAGTTTAACAACAAAAGGGCAAAATTAATCACGTGAAATGACTGCTTCAGACCTCGGCTCATAATGGGGTTTTAGTGATTTCACTTAAAGAAACGATGTCTTCATAGTATCAAAAACATTCCAGTGTTGTATTTGTGAGCATGAATAACCATTTTTAAACGAGTGTTCATACTGCTGTTTGTTTTGCTTTTCATCATAAAGTGTTAAGTGCTTTATTTTTATGATTAAATTAATACACTTTTTGTAAATAAATTACAGCTCGTAACCTTGTTAGGTTTAAATTCAATTTGACCACTTTCCCAGCATGAGAAGATAAAGCGTGTCCTTGATAAAGAAGAATATTTCCAGCACTAAAAACATGCTTTTATGTGCACTTAACGACAACACGACTAGTTTTATCCTTTAAAAACCTTCCCAAACAAGGCGTTGATTGTTTACAAGGACCATCAGTGGCTGAAGGTCAAGGAGTAAACATCGGTGAAAGCGATGATGATGCAGATCTCCGAGCACCAACGTGAATAGATGAACATATGCAGCGTTAGCAGCAGCTTGTAGGCATCAATAGTTAATCTTGCACCTGATTCTGGATCTGCCTCGACCATCAAATCGTAATTAGCGCGCCGCGGCGGCGGCTAATGTTTCGCGCAAATGTCCCTCAGACTGTCGGGGCTGAATAATTCATGGCAGTTGCATCTTGAGGGCCGGAGATGTTCACGTTTGACGTTCTCCGCCCGTGGCTTGTGAAACCGAGCGGCACAGTGGACAGCGATCGCGTTGAAAAGGTCAACGCGGAGCTGACAGAGCGCCGTTCGAGGTGAAGCGAAGTCGGATGTCGCACTTCACTTCCACGCACAATTACAAGGTTTCCTGCAGCTCCGGCAGCGAGTGTAGTACAAGGACGAGTCCTCCTGGAGAACGTCAGTCAAACTGAGGAGAACGATGAAAATCACGAAGGGAAATATTATCATTTTTGACACGTAAGAAATCAGTTTTAGTTTTCTTACTGAAGGATAATCTTTAGAGAATTTAAACATATACATAATAATAATAATAATAATATATTTTATTTATATTGCACTTTACATTTGCACACAAATCGCAAAGTGCTAATATATTTAATATATACTGTGTTGATGGATCTACTGACTCCTTTAAGAAACATCTTAAGACGTTTCTATTTGTTCAGGCTTTTCCTTGAATTTCTGGAACTCCTGTGTTGTTCTCAGTATTATCTTGATCTTTAAAGTATGTGCTTTATTGAATATTGTTTTGATTGTTTAAGCGCTTTGTGACCCTGGTCTGGAAAAGCGCTATACAAATAAATATTACTTACTTACATACTTACATAAATTCAATGTTGATAATAATGTCGGCTCTTCTTGGTTTTCTGGTCAATTTTTCAATATTAAGTGTTTTATTTTGAAGTTAACTTAAAGTTATTCATTGTTTAAAACGGTTACACTCACTTCTGTCCACATCCTACTTCTGACACCAACTTCTGACAAGAACGTAGGTATTCATAATATATAAATTAAAAGCACAAAAATCTTTGCCATTTCAATAGTTGTTTCTCCTCTTCTTTCTGAAGATCAGAAGCCATACAAGTAAATGACAAAACCTTAAATTTAAGATATTCTTGTCCTGTCTGGCACCAAATATTTATGTATTCAAACTGGGAAACATGAATTTTTCCGATGTAAAAACCCAGAAGCTTTTGGGATACACAGTTAGCCTGGTTTAATTAAAAGATGTTCTTGGAAATCCATCAAATACCAACAAAAACAGCACTGAGACGGCGCATACCTCTGCCAAGAATTTCTTTTTTAATTTAAGTCTTATTTTGTCATGACAAAAAAATAGAATGGGAGCCAAACACTGACTGTAATTTTAATTTTTGAAGGTTTTGTCATAGTTAGCTATGGTTGTTTTTTTTTAAAACGTTTTACTCACCTCTGTCTACTTCTGACACCCAATAAATAACAAATAATATCATAATAAAAGTAAATTAATACATTTAAATCATCAAAAGATAAATACTATTTAATTTTCTAATTTGAGTTTCACTCACATCTGTCTACATCCTACCTCTGACACCAACTTCTTGGATAATCAGCGATAATAATCCATACGTGTAAATGATAAAACATTCAAATTAGGAAATGTAATAAATAAATAAATGATAAACAATAAAATAATGGGTTTTTTTTTTTATGCAAATATGATTATTTTTGACAATACTATTAAATAAAATTAATTTTTACTCACATCTGTTAACATCCTACTTCTGACGCCAACTTTTGGAATAAAAATGTGTTGTTGAACTAAACCTTCAAATTACAAAATCAAATATGTTTTTTTTTAGAAACGAAAATGGTTTTACTCACCCCTGTGGTCATCCTACTTCTGACACCAAACAAATAATTAATAATAAAAGAATACAAAAAATACATTTAAATTGTCAAAAATAACTTTATAACGATCTAATTTTCTAACATGAAATTTTATTAAAGAAAAACAGTTTTACTCACCTCTGGCTACATCCTACTTCTGACACCAAATAAATAATTAATAATAAAAGAATAAAAAATAAATTTAAAAATCCATACTAGTAACTGATAAAACCTTAAAATTCGGAAATTTAATAAATAAATAAATGATGGTTAATAAAATAATGTTTTTTTTATATTAATATGATTTTTTTTTTTACAATTTGATTAAACAAAATTAATGTTTACTCTTTACATCTGTTTAAATCCTACTTCTATTAAATATGATTATTATTGAGAATTGTATGGAAAAAAAAACAACTGTTTTTTTCACCTCCGTCTACATCCTACTTCTGACACCAACCTTTGGAATAAGCAGCAATTAGAAGCCATATGAGTAAACTTTAAAATTAGGAAATGTACTAACTAAATAAATGATAAATAATAAAATAATATTTTCTATTATTTAAATAGGACTATTTTTGGAGAATTTTATTTTTAGCAAAAATAATAATCGACGTTTCTGAATCAGAACTTTCCAGAAATGTAATGAAAATAATTCGTCCGAACATCTTTGGCGTTAGAAGTCGACCTCATTGTAACTATTTTGTCGGATTCAAGGTGGTCATAATGTAACGGCTCAATCAAAAGACAACATTTTTTCATCTGGAGTTCGCTCACGAAAGAACATTCGGGGTCAACGCTCGTCATCAGGGGTCGGGAACAGGAGTGGACACTGGAATAAAAGGGTGATAAACGGAGGGATGGAAGGGGGATGGAAGGAGAGGGTGGAGACGGAGAGCAAGAGGGTGAGAGTGCAAACAAGGGAAGCGGCGAGAAGGCGAGCGAAACCCAGATAAGATAACGACCCTCGGAAGAAGCGTTCGCCCGGAAGAGACGCGACCTCTCGCTCCTTGTTTACTCGTTCTTCTTCCGGAGCTCATCCCTCGTGTCCTTCCATTTAAATATTTGATGATCCCCCCTTCGTTTGTGTTGACTTTTATTTGTCACACGGCGACAGGAGATAAGTCCTCTCAAGATTTAGAGAGGGGGAGTGAAAAGAAAGAGGGGGGGGGGGGGGATGGAGGACGAGAAAGGGGGTTAAGAGGCTTCTCAGCCTGGAGTTTATATTTTCATGAACCTCCTGCTCCAGACATCTATTATTGAGAGACACGGTTCACGGAGGCCAAGCCCTTTCACAACCACTTCTGCTGCCCTCGGAAGAGAAAAAAAAAGAAAAAAAAGAAGGGAAGAACTCCAGGATGTGCAGACCTGTAATTGAGAAATGTGAGGGAAAGAACCAGCTGTGGAAAAAGTAAATCCTGTCTTCAACGTTCGTGGTCTGTCATTAGAAGACACGGCGTCCACCGTCTTCTTCTTCTTCTTCTTCTTCTGGAGACACGTAGAAGCTCCAGCAGGTTCCTGGATCAGAACCTAAAGTCGGTTCTTGCTCTTATCGTCCACCGGGTTTATGGATGCGTGACGTTCCAGAAGCGTTGGTGCAGATAAGATACGAGCTTCCATCGTTGTACAAGTATTTATTGGAGAACAAACGTCTCCGGAGAACGTTTGAGGCTCGTGTCACGTAGATGAACAGAAGGATTTTCTTCTTCGGTCGTGAAAAATGTGCACTTTTGGTTGTTAGTGAAGAAGAAAAAGCTCTTGTGACAACAAAAGTGTGAGCTGCAGTGGTCAGTACCCGTAGAGAGACGAAGATGTTGATTTCAAACCTAAAATGAGAATGAAATATTGAGGAAAGTGGTGAATTTTTCTGGTCTTAGCGAATAACTTTGAACTTTTTTTGTGAACATGATAGTTATGGAAGTAAATCAATGTCATCAGAATATTTGTTATTGAATTTTTACTTTTTAAGCTTTTTTAATAATTTTTATATTGTTTTCCTTAAGCATTTAATTATATATTTAGAATATTTTTGATATTTACATTTTTATTTTTATTTTTTAATAACTGAATTAAAACTCATTTGTTCAATATTTAAATTCCAATGGTTTTTTGGTTTTTTGAATAGAAATGTTGATATAAAAGTACCACCAGAATTACACTGAATTGTAAAGGCTAGCAATTAAAACATATTGAATTTTGAATATTTATTTTTTAACTTATTGGAATTAAAACATCAAACTTAAATAAATAAAATTAAAAAAATTGTCAAATACCAAAAAAATCAACTTTTGATCATATAAATTACTGAATTAAATGTTTCAATGAAAAAAGAAATTATTTAATTCAATTATTGAAAAAAAAAAAAATAGTGCTCAATAAATGTGTTTAATACCATCAAAATATTGATGTTTTTTATTTACATAGGATTTCAAGAACAAAAAACAGGCGATAAAAGTTATCATGTTAAAGAGGTGCAGCAAAACGACAACATAGAACACTGTACACACATTAAAAATAAAGATGACAACATAAAAGTTATCATGTTAAAGAGGTGCAGCAAAACGACAACATAACAAAAAAAAAAAAAAAAAAAAAAAAAAAAAAAAAAAAAAAAAAAAAAAAAAAAAAAAAAAAAAAAAAAAAAAAAAAAAAAAAAAAAAAAAAAAAAAAAAAAAAAAAAAAAAAAAAAAAAATATAATATTAAAAAGGTGCAACAAAACGACAACATAAACACTGTACACACATTAAAAATAAAGATGACAACATAAAAGTTATCATGTTAAAGTAAAAAAAAAAAAAAAAAAAAAAAAAAAAAAAAAAAAAAAAAAGTAAAAGGGGGGGGGGGGGAAAAAAAAAAAAAAAAAAAACTGTACACACAGTAAAAATAAAGATGACAACATAAAAGTTATCATGTTAAAGAGGTGCGGCAAAACGACAACATAGAACACTGTACACACATTACAAATAAAGATGACAACATAAAAGTTTTCGATGTTAAATAGGTGCAGCAAAACGACAACATAAAAAACACTGTACACACATTACAAATAAAGATGACAACATAAAAGTTTTCGATGTTAAAGAGGTGCGGCAAAACGACAACATAGAACAATGTACACACATTCAAAATAAAGATGTGAACAATAAAAAGGTGGTAGTGGACAAAATAAAGATGACAACATAAAAGTTTTCGATGTTAAAGAGGTGCAACAAAACAACAACATAAAACACTGTACACACATTAAAAATAAAGATGACAACATAAAAGTTATCATGTTAAAGAGGTGCAGCAAAACAACAACATAAAACACTGTACACACATTAAAAATAAAGATGACAACATAAACGTTATCATGTTAAAGAGGTGCAGCAAAACAACAACATAAAACACTGTACACACATTAAAAATAAAGATGACAACATAAAAGTTTTCAAAGTTAAAGGTGCAGCAAAAAGACAACATAAAACACACATTAAGATTAAAGATGTGAACAATAAAAAGGTTGCAGTGAACAAAATGAAGATGACAACATAAAAGTGATCGTACTTTAACATCACGACGAGTTGAACTGAAACATAATCATATCTTTCTCTCTCGCAGCTGACATCGACGACATGAACATCTGCTACGTGCTGCGGGACGAAGAAAACGCCACCTCCGATGTTTTCAGCTTCTCCGTCCGAGATAAAGGTTGGACATGTTTCACTCTCTCTCTCTCCGAAAGCTTTTTAAAAAAATCAAGAAGCTCATTGATGTGCGAGGAAATCAAAACCTTGATTCATGTAAATATAAAACCAGCGAGTGCGTGGGCTGATGAAGCAATCAGACGCTGTACTTCCAAACACATTTAAGAGCAGCTTCTCCCACAAGTCTGGACCCGAACCTACAACAAAAACCTGATTTCCTCATTAATAAACATTTTGGATCGTTCACGGAGACGACCATCTAGTCCAGAGGAGGCGCACGAGTCATGATTTATTCAGATAAAGCCTGAGAAAAATGCTCCATTAGTGGTTTAAAGCAAGCGGAGCAAACATAAAAGTTGGTTTTTATCGCTTTTTTTTAAAGGCCGAACTCACCGTTTCGGTGTTTTTTTATTTCATCGTTTTTATATCTCAACAGTAGAATAAAGTCGATGTTTCGCTCACAGCCGTGAATTTATTTGAAACTGTCTCGCTTTTACTGGTCGCTTTAAACGGTTATGACGCCGTAAACCCTGAGAAACGTTTACTTTTCCTCGGCGCTTATGGTCAACATCGATCTCCTCTCGCCGGGAAGATTGAAGACGGGAATTATTACCCAGAATTCCACAGAGAGGGGAGAAAGATGTGGCCCTGAATTAGAAGCCACCGGGTGTTGCAGTCCCGGCTGTCCAGGTGAAGTCTGCAGACCTGCTTCTGTCTCGCCTGCAGTTCATACGAAACTCTGCAGCCAGAATTCTGAGCCGCTCTAGTAGAAGAACTCACATTTCCCCTTCAAACTCTTCACTGGCTGCTCTAGTAGAAGAACTCACATTTCTCCTTCAAACTCTTCGCAAAATATTGAACACTTTAACACATTTCCTGATGGTGAGCTGCGTCGCAGCCTACTGCCGTCAGTGTGTTATTGTGTGCTTTAAGACAAATCATATAAGTAATGTATATTTTCTCTGATAAATAATTTCATAGTATCCCATATTGCACTGCAACAGCATAATCTCAACATGTATTGTCTGTTTCTATCTGAGCCTAGATGTGTTGTATCTTCATTTTCATCATCTTTATTGTCATTTTAAGCTTTATTTTTATTTATACCTTTATTCTCATCATCACTGTCTTCATCTTCTTCATCTTTTTCCATATCCTCATCATCATCATCATTCATTTGAACTTTATCTTCATCATCATCATCTTTATCTTCATTTTCCTCTTCACCTCTATCCTATGTCTTTATTTATCTTCATCATAATTTCTTCATCATCATCATCATCTGTATATTTTCTTTTTCATCTTCAACTTGATGTTTTTTTTCATCTTTATCTTCATCACCATCATCCTCATCCTCTTTATCTTTTTCTTCTTCTTCTTCATCTTCAACTGTATCTTTATCTTCATCACCATCATCACCCTCTTCTTAACTTTGTCTTCTTCATCTTCAACTGTATCTTTATCTTCATCACCATCATCACCCTCTTCTTAACTTTGTCTTCTTCATCTTCAACTCTATCTTTATCTTCATCATCATCCTCTTCTTAACTTTTTCTTCTTCATCTTCAACTCGATCTTTATCTTCATCATCATCCTCTTTTTAACTTTTTCTTCTTCATCTTCAACTCGATCTTTATCTTCATCATCATCCTCTTTTTAACTTTTTCTTCTTCATGTTCAACTCGATCTTTATCTTCATCATCATCCTCTTTTTAACTTTTTCTTCTTCATCTTCAACTCGATCTTTATCCTCATTGTCATCTCTATCTTTATCTTCATCATCATCCTCATTATCATCATCATCCTCTTAACTTTTTCTTCTTCATCTTCAACTCTATCTTTATCTTTATCCTCATCATCTTCATCATCCTCATCATCATCATCATCATCATCATCATATCCATCCATCCATCCATCCATCCATCCATATTGTTATGTTATTATTACTTTCATCCGATGATTCATTATTTTTTAATTGTAAAGTATTTAAGTAGCATCTGTTTAGATATTCAGTGTCAAGAGGTTCTTACGTAAAAAAACGAACATGGTTCATTAAAAAGAGTCAATTAAAGTTAATTAAAACCAACAAACTTAGTTACTATAATAGAAACAAACGGCACAGTAATAATTAATAATAATTATAATAATAATTTAGCATTAGCAACGATAAAATGAATGTATTAATTCAGCAAAATTTAACAAAATTGGACAGAAATATCTGATTTATTGAAAATATATATTTGATTCAAATATATATATAAAAAAAATATGGTATAAAACAAATACTACAGCAGCATAAGTTTGTCCTGAACTGTGGCTCAAGAGTAAGAATAGTTTCTTTGAACCATCACCTCCTCTTTAAAAACAAATGTTATTTAGGTCACGAGGAGATAGAAACGTGGCACAGATTAGCTGGAATCACCCTCGACTTCCTGCGCGACGCGTCATGATTTCCTGCGAGCTTGGATTTCCACGCGTTGATCACGGTTGATCACGGTTGATCACGGTTGATCACGGTTGATCACGGTTGATCACGGTTGATCACGGTTGATCACGGTTGATCACGGTTGATCACGGTTGATCACGGTTGATCACGGTTGATCACGGTTGATCACGGTTGATCACGGTTGATCACGGTTGATCACGGTTGATCACGGTTGATCACGGTTGATCACGGTTGATCACGGTTGATCACGGTTGATCACGGTTGATCACGGTTGATCACGGTTGATCACGGTTGATCACACGGTTGATCACGGTTGATCACGGTTGATCACGGTTGATCACGGTTGATCACGGTTGATCACGGTTGATCACGGTTGATCACGGTTGATCACGGTTGATCACGGTTGATCACGGTTGATCACGGTTGATCACGGTTGATCACGGTTGATCACGGTTGATCACGGTCGATCACGGTCGATCACGGTCGATCACGGTCGATCACGGTTGATCACGGTTGATCACGGTCGATCACGGTTGATCACGGTTGATCACGGTTGATCACGGAGGCACGAGAAGGTAGTAACTCCAGCATCACCCCGAGCTGCAGGCGCAGAGACGCTCCGGCCTCCGGCAGCGACGAGGCGTTTGATATTTAAGAGCCAGCGCGGCATTGTGGGTAATGAGAGCCCGGGGCCCCTGAGAGCTGCGACTCTTGTAATTAGGAGTCTTTGTTACACGAGCGAGACGTCAGGGAGCAGATCCTGTCGCTGGTTCATCTGCAGCTGGAGTCTCTTCTGAAGGTGGCGCTCTCGCGTCGCTCTGTAGGACCAGACCCCCCGCGGTGGAGCCACATGACTCACTAATACACGCATGATACAAGGATGATACACGGATGATACACGGATGATACACGCATGATACACGGATGATAAACGGATGACACACGCATGATACACGGATGATACACGGATGATACACGGATGATACACGATGATGATACACGTATGATGATACGGATGATGATACACGGATGATCCCTGATACACGGATGATACACGGATGATACACGCATGATACACGCATGATACACGGATGATACACGGATGATACACGGATGATACACGGATGATACACGGATGATACACGGATGATACACGGATGATACACGGATGATACACGGATGATACACGGATGATACACGGATGATACACGGATGATACACGGATGATACGGATGATACACGGATGATACACGGATGATACACGGATGATACACGGATGATACACGGATGATACACGGATGATACACGGATGATACACGGATGATACACGGATGATACACGGATGATACACGGATGATACACGGATGATACACGGATGATACACGGGTGATACACGGATGATACACGGATGATACACGGATGATACACGGATGATACACGGATGATACACGGATGATACACGGATGATAAGGATGATACACGAATGATACACGCATGATACATGGATGATACACGGATGATACACGGATGATACACGGATGATACACGGATGATACACGGATGATACACGGATGATACACGGATGATACACGGATGATACTCACATTTTCATGTTCGACATCTTCTCTCAACGTCTTCAAGAGAAAAAAAACGGCTCTTCATTGACTTTGATCGCGTTATGTTGGTGGATTATATTATTATCTCAGCAAGAGTTTGAATCAGCAGCTGGTGAAAGATATTTCTGGGAGAAAAAATTATGTTTTTATTTCATACATTCAAGGTTTTATAGAAATATATTATTTAAAAAAAAGATCAATATTATTGTAAATATAATTAACATCATCAACATCATCATCTTCTTTTTTTTTTTTTTTCATCCTCATTTTCGTCTTCATCACCATCATCATCATCATCTTTATGATCTCAATCTTCATTTTCATATTCTTCTTCATCATCATCATCTTTATGATCTCAATCTTCATCTTCATATTCTTCTTCATCATCTTCATCATCATCATCTTTATGATCTCTATCTTCATCTTCATATTCTTCTTCATCATCTTCATCATCATCATCTTTATGATCTCTATCTTTATCTTCATATTCTTCTTCATCATCTTCATCATCATCATCTTTATGATCTCTATCTTTATCTTCATCATCATCATCTTTATGATCTCTATCTTTATCTTTATCTTCATCATCATCATCTTTATGATCTCTATCTTTATCTTTATCTTCATCATCATCATCTTTATGATCTCAATCTTCATCTTCATATTCATCTCCATCTTCATCTTCATGCTAATATTTCTCTTTATCATCAGCATCATCCTCATCCTAATGATCTTCATTTTCATATTCTTCTTCTTCATCTTCATCATCATCATCTTTATGATCTCTATCTTTATCTTTATCTTCATCATCATCATCTTTATGATCTTTATCTTTATCTTCATCATCATCATCTTTATGATCTTTATCTTTATCTTTATCTTCTTTATCTTCATCATCATCATCTTTATGAACTCTATCTTTATCTTTATCTTCATCATCATCATCTTTATGATCTCTATCTTTATCTTCATCATCATCATCTTTATGATCTCTATCTTTATCTTCATCATCATCTTTATAATCTCTATCTTTATCTTCATCATCATCATCTTTATGATCTCTATCTTTATCTTTATCTCTATCTTCATCATCTTCATCATCATCATCTTTATGATCTCTATCTTTATCTTTATCTTCATCATCATCATCTTTATGATCTCTATCTTTATCTTTATCTTCATCATCATCATCTTTATGATCTCTATCTTTATCTTTATCTTCATCATCATCATCTTTATGATCTCTATCTTTATCTTTATCTTTATCTTCATCATCATCATCTTTATGATCTCTATCTTTATCTTTATCTTTATCTTTATCTTCATCATCATCTTCATTTTCATCTTCTTCTTCATCATCTTTATGATCATCTTCATTTTAATATTCATCATCATTTTCATCATTATCATCTTCATCTTCATCTTTATCTTCATCATCATCTTTATGATCTTCATCATCTTCATCTTCTTTTTTTAACCAAACGTACATCATGTCATATTGTTGTGTTTCAAAATAATCTGTTTTTAATTAAATATCATCTAAAAAATTCTAACAAAAAATAAAAAACTAAATGTTCTCCCTTATAATTTGAGTTACTTCCCAGTTCATGGCTTGAATACAAACTGATTTTTCTTCTTAAATTTCCCCCAAAAATATTTAGATTCATAAAACAAAAATTAAACGTTTTTTAGTTTAGAAAAGATGTTTTAAAAAATCAACATAAATGACTTACGTCGTGAAAAACATAAAGGAGTTTGTGTTCGATCTGTTTGTTGACATATTGACTGCAGACAAACAACAACAATGACTAAATAAAGAAAACAAATGAAAAAAAAGTACAATTAAATCCATATTTTTATTATTTTGAAGTAGGAAGCTTCAACCCACTTGTTTTTATAAAGGTTAAGTTTGAAGTATTTCATTTTAAAAAACTATAAAAACTTTATATTTGTTTATATGTATTTTACTCATTATAATATTATAAATCTGCTGCACATTGTCTTCGGTGTAAATCTGTGCGGAAACAAAAACACAAAACTTAATAAAGATAAAACAATGTAATGTTTAAATAAATAATACAATTACTTTACGTATTAAAACATAAACGTAGTAGTTGGAACTGTTCAAGACAAGTTTTATCCACTTAAGATCACAGTTATGATTGAGCTGAGCAGTATTTCAGTGAATAGAAGAAGTAATATTTCATAAATATACTTTGTTTTTTGACAGATTCATTCTTTTGCTTTGACGTCCATTTTTTTAATTCAATAAAAAGCTCTTTAAGTGTCTGAAGATGAAACCAGTTGATCTGGTGAATCACACACACACACACACACACACACACACACACACACACACACACACACACACACACACACACACACACACACACACACACACACACACACACACACACACACACACACACACACCTACACACACACACACACACACACACACACTTTCTCTTTCTCTGTGTTTAGTGTATTTTTATCACTTTTTGACCCTCGTTTACTGTGTAGCTACACAACATTACTACATTCTTCTACACAACATTACTACATTCTTCTACACAACATTACTACATTCTTCTACACAACATTACTACATTCTTCTACACAACATTACTACATTCTTCTACACAACATTACTACATTCTTCTACACAACACTACCACATTATTCTACACAACACTACCACATTCTACTCTTGCTGTGTCAGCGAGTGTTGTGTAGGTCAGAGATTGTTGTGTAGTTTCAGACATTGTTGTGTGTACTTGTAGTTTCAGCGATTGTTTTGTGTAGTCTCAGAGATTTTTGTGTTTAGTTTCAGAGGTTGTTGTGTGAACTTGTAGTTTTGTAGATTGTTGTGTGTCCTCGTAGTTTCAGAGATTGTTGTGTGTTCATGTAGTTTCAGAGATTGTTTTGTGTAGTTTCAGAGATTTGTGTGTGTAGTTTCAGAGGTTGTTGTGTGTACATGTAGTTTCAGAGATTGTTTTGTGTAGTTTCAGAGATTTTTGTGTGTAGTTTCAGAGGTTGTTGTGTGTACATGTAGTTTCAGAGATTGTTTTGTGTAGTTTCAGAGATTTTTGTGTGTAGTTTCAGAGGTTGTTGTTTGTACATGTAGTTTCAGAGATTGTTTTGTGTAGTTTCAGAGGTTGTTGTGTGTACATGTAGTTTCAGAGATTGTTTTGTGTAGTTTCAGAGATTTTTGTGTGTAGTTTCAGAGGTTGTTGTGTGTACATGTAGTTTCAGAGATTGTTTTGTGTAGTTTCAGAGATTTTTGTGTGTAGTTTCAGACGTTGTTGTGTGTACATGTAGTTTCAGAGATTGTTTTGTGTATTTCAGTTTTGTGTAGTTTCAGACGTTGTTGTGTGTACATGTAGTTTAGAGATTGTACATGTAGTTTCAGAGATTGTTTTGTGTAGTTTCAGACGTTGTTGTGTGTACATGTAGTTTCAGAGATTGTTTTGTGTACATGTAGTTTCAGAGATTGTTTTGTGAACTTGTAGTTTCAGAGATTGTTTTGTGTAGTTTCAGAGATTTTTGTGTATTCATGTAGTTACAAAGACTGTTTTGTGCAGTTTCAGAGATTGTTGTGTGTAGTTGTAGTTGTGCGTCTGTGTGCTGTTTCAACACAAACATGGAAGTGAAATGTTTTTCATGCAAATCGTCATCGACTCTGAATGTGTCAACAAATGATCAGGTCGATGTCGAGCATCAATCAAGTCTTCGACACGTGTCAATACTTCACTGTCGTCAAGATGAATTTACATCAGGAATAGTTTCTTAATACGTCTTTAAATAATAACCATTCATTATAAAACATGTTCTTGGAAAGAACACAATACTAATAAGAGTTCAACACAACAATGACTTTTATTCTCTTAAGTACTTGTGTAGTTCTTAACAGGAAGTCTGAAATAAATATATTTAATAATGTATATTATAAAATAATGTTTTATTTTAAACAATGTCTTGTGTCGCTAAATTAGGAATGATTTTATCTAATGATCTTTTATCCGAGTCAGATTTATCGCTGATGTTGTTAGGATCGTTCAGTCAGGAAACCAGTGATAAAAGTAAAGAAAATCCAGGGAATTTTCAAAATAAAACAACATTTTCAGACGTAAAATCACCTTAAATTCACAACTTTCCTAAGTGCGATGATGTATTGATACTCAATACATAATAATAGTAATAGTAATAAGAGTAATAACTCACTCTACCTGTGGATTGTTGTGTTTTTTTCAGAGATTGTTGTTTATACTTGTAGTTTCAGAGATTGTTGTGTGTACATGTTGTGTGTTCATGGAGTTTCAGAGATTGTTGTGAGTACATGTTGTGTGTTCATGGAGTTTCAGAGATTGTTGTGAGTCCATGTAGTATCAGAGATAGTTGCGTGTACTTGTATTTTTAAAGATTGTTGTATGTACCTGTAGTTTCAGAGATTGTTGCCTAAACTTGTAGTTTCAGAGATAGTTGCGTGTACACGTTGCTTGTCCATTTAGTATCAGAGATTTTTGTGTGTGCATTTGTGTGTTCAATGAGTTTCAGAGATTATTGTGTGTACTTGTATTTTCAGAGATTGTTGTGTAGTTTCAGAGATAGTTGTGTGTACTTGTATTTTCAAAGATTGTTGTATAGTTTCAAAGATTGCTGTGTGTACTTGTATTTTTAGAGATTTTTGTGTAGTTTCAGAGATAGTTGTGTGTACTTGTATTTTCAGAGATTGTTGTATTTTCAGAGATTGTTGTGTAGTTTCAGAGATAGTTGTGTGTACTTGTATTTTCAGAGATTGTTGTGTAGTTTCAGAGATAGTTGTGTGTACTTTTATTTTCAGAGATTGTTGTGTAGTTTCAGAGATAGTTGTGTGTACTTTTATTTTCAGAGATTGTTGTATAGTTTCAGAGATTTTTGTGTGTACTTGTATTTTCAGAGATTGTTGTGTAGTTTCAGAGAAGATGGTTGTGTGTACTTGTATTTTCAGAGATTGTTGTATAGTTTCAGAGATAGTTGTGTGTACTTTTATTTTCAGAGATTGTTGTATAGTTTCAGAGATAGTTGTGTGTACTTTTATTTTCAGAGATTGTTGTATAGTTTCAGAGATAGTTGTGTGTACTTTTATTTTCAGAGATTGTTGTATAGTTTCAGAGATAGTTGTGTGTACTTTTATTTTCAGAGATTGTTGTGTAGTTTCAGAGATAGTTGTGTGTACTTTTATTTTCAGAGATTGTTATGTAGTTTCAGAGATAGTTGTGTGTACTTTTATTTTCAGAGATTGTTGTATAGTTTCAGAGATAGTTGTGTGTACTTTTATTTTCAGAGATTGTTGTGTAGTTTCAGAGATAGTTGTGTGTACTTGTATTTTCAGAGATTGTTGTGTAGTTTCAGAGATAGTTGTGTGTACTTTTATTTTCAGAGATTGTTGTATAGTTTCAGAGATAGTTGTGTGTACTTTTATTTTCAGAGATTGTTGTGTAGTTTCAGAGATGGTTGCATATACTTGTATTTTCAGAAATTGTTATGTAGTTTCAGAGATAGTTGTGTGTACTTTTATTTTCAGAGATTGTTATGTAGTTTCAGAGATAGTTGTGTGTACTTTTATTTTCAGAGATTGTTGTATAGTTTCAGAGATAGTTGTGTGTACTTGTATTTTCAGAGATTGATTGTTGTATAGTTTCAGAGATAGTTGTGTGTACTTTTATTTTCAGAGATTGTTGTATAGTTTCAGAGATAGTTGTGTGTACTTTTATTTTCAGAGATTGTTGTATAGTTTCAGAGATAGTTGTGTGTACTGTTATTTTCAGAGATTGTTGTATAGTTTCAGAGATAGTTGTGTGTACTTTTATTTTCAGAGATTGTTGTGTAGTTTCAGAGATAGTTGTGTGTACTTTTATTTTCAGAGATTGTTGTATAGTTTCAGAGATAGTTGTGTGTAAACTTTTATTTTCAGAGATTGTTGTATAGTTTCAGAGATAGTTGTGTGTACTTTTATTTTCAGAGATTGTTGTGTGTTCATGGATGTTGTGAGTTTAAAGCCATTGTGTTATGTGTATATTTTGTTCAATCGTACGATGACTGTTATATTAGTGACATTTGAAGATCTGCTGGAGCGACACAAATGTTCAACGCGCTCGCTTCGTTCACACACCGATCAACACACACACACACACACACACACACTTGTCGCACACACACACACACACACACACACACACACACGTCACACACGCACACACACACTCTGGCCCGGAGGAAACCATCATTACTTTATCCCCGAAGCTCCTCTTCCTCTCAGCCATGCCCGGGGTCGTATCCGACTGCAGACGTCGGTGAAATAAACCTCACGGTGATTAAGTTGATCCCGAAGACTTCAAAGGAAGAGGATTGTGTGTCTCGGCGTCTTATGGCTTCATGGCTGTTGACTGTGGTGAGGAACCACTGCTTTATTCCGTTGCATGTCATTCTTTATCTCTGGTCGGTGCGGGGGAGCCCGGGGGGAGGCCAGTGAGTCTATATTTGTGTACTTTACTTCCACTGTTCCCTGTACACGAGTGGCGCTGTGAGGTTCAAACACAAAGAGCTGAGTTGAAGAAAAAGCACAATAAAGTACAAGTTAATATTTAATACAACCCCAAAATAAAAGTTGGTTAGTGGTTGTGAGTTCTAGTTAGTGTGGTTAGCTGGTGACTCTGGTTTCATCTGCAAAGAAGTGAGCGTTTACTTCTTCCTGTGTTTATTTTACAAACTAGTATTTGAACTTGCATCTTTCACAACAACCTGTTCAGTGAAGGGGGCCTCGTCGTGCTTTGCCGCCCAGCCGACCGATCACAGCCGTCGATCACTTCAAACATGGCTACATATCATTCAAATACAGTATCGTAGCAACCAACCGTCCATAAATAGATCGGTGTGTAGTAAAGATAAAATTGATTGATTGATTCCATATTTCCAGGATAGATAAAGTTTTATTTGTTTTTATTATTTCTTATTCATGATCTGATTGATCTGTTGCACTTTTGACTTGGTTTGCACTTTCGGCTGTTGAGTCGTGACTGAAACCTCAATTTATTTATATATATACAGTATATATACATATATATATATATATATATATATATATATATATATAAGAGAGACGCACAGAGACAGGTAAAAAAGAGAGACACACAGAGAAGACAGGCAGACACACACACACACACACACATACACACATAAAGAGAGAGACGCACACACAGAGAAAGAGGGACAGACACACACAAAGAGAGAGACACACACAGAGAGACAGACAGACAGACACAGAGAGAGAGACAGACAGACACACAGAGAAAGAGGGACAGACACACACAAAGAGAGAGACAGAGAGACAGACACAGAGAAAGAAAGACAGACACAAAGAGAGAGACAGACAGACACACAGAGAGAAACACAGAGAGAGAGACAGACAGACAGAGAGAGAGAGACAGACAGAGAGAGACAGACACACAGAGAAAGAAAGACAGACACACAGAGAGAGACAGACACACAGAGAAAGAAAGACAGACACACAGAGAGAGAGACACACAGAGAGAGAGAAAGACAGACACACAGAGAGAGAGACAGACACACAGAGAGAGACACAGAGAGAGAGAGACAGACAGACAGAGAGACACAGACACACAGAGAAAGAAAGACAGACGCAGAGAGAGAGACAGACACACAGAGAGAGACAGAGAGAGAGAGAGACAGACACAGAGAGAGAGAGAGAGAGAGAGACAGACAGACAGACAGACACAGAGAGAGAGCAGACACAGAGAGAGAGAGACAAACAGGAGAGACAGAGAGAGAGAGAGAGAGAGAGAGAGAGAGAGACAGACACACAGAGAAAGAAAGACAGACACACACAGAGAGAGACAGAGAGAGAGAGAGACAGACATACAGAGAGAGACAGACACACAGAGAAAGAAAGACAGACACAGAGAGAGAGAGACAGAGAGAGAGAGACAAACACACAGAGAGAGACGGAGAGAGAAAGACAGACATACAGAGAGAGACAGACACACAGAGAAAGAAAGACAGACACACAGAGAGAGAGAGAGAGACAAACACACAGAGAGAGAGACAGAGAGAGAGAGAGACAGACATACAGAGAGAGACAGACACAGAGAAAGAAAGACAGACGCAGAGAGAGAGACAGACACACACACACACAATAGTCAGAAAGACACAGAGAAGAAAGAAAGAAAGTCAGAAAAACAGAGAGAAAGAGAAACCGACACAAAGGAAGACAGAACTACACACACGCAGACAGACACACACGCAGACAGACACACACGCAGACAGACACACACGCAGACAGACACACACGCAGACAGACAGACGTATTGATTTTATTTTAGTGTCTATAGAATGAATCCAATTCAAGGAAGTCATTTTGGATTCCATTAGTAAAAATATATATATATGTTTTTGTAATAAAGAAAACTCTGTAAAGCAGTCCTAACACGTGGACCTGGATCTTCTCCAAGAGCACAATCGATGTGTCGTAGTCGTGCTTCGCCAGCTTCACCGCATGTGTTCGCCTCAGAAGAAAGAAAAGTTGAAGCTTTGTATTCCATGCACAGACTTTTGCAAATTGCCCGACGTTTCTCCGCACGGTCAGATCATCTGCTTTCTTGGCCGCGTGCTCTGGTGGTTTGCAGTCGTGCACGAAGAACAGAAGGCGGCGCAGATATCGAGGGACGGGTCACAAAAGAACGCGCTGAGAAGTCGTCGCCTGGACTCCAACACCGTCGCTGAGAAGCGCTGCCGTCTCTTTTAGGGTTTGATCGGTGCGAGATGAGATGTTTAGCTTCTCATTTCCATGCAGTCTGGAGATGTTGAAGCACTTTTGTAAAAGTCCTCCAGCGGCAGCATGCTGTGCCCAAATCTGAAGGGTGTTACGAAGGGCCTACCGGATGGCGAAGTGGTAGTGCTAGTGGTAGTGCTAGTGGTAGTGCTAGTGGTAGTGCTAGTGCTAGTGGTAGTGCTAGTGGTAGTGCTAGTGGTAGTGGTATTGCTAGTGGTAGTGGTAGTGGTAGTGCTAGTGGTAGTGCTAGTGTTAGTGGTAGTGCTAGTGCTAGTGGTAGTGGTAGTGGTAGTGGTAGTGGTAGTGCTAGTGCTAGTGGAAGGGCTCAAACTGAGAATCGGAATCGAGCCTAAATCACATCAGTCTGATGAGAACTTATGAGGATGAAGTGATAAACAAAAGATCTTCTTACGCACTTTCATCAATGCTGGAGCGAGAAGATAGTAAGGTACAAAGAATTGCAGTTTTCCCGACTGTCCACTAGTCTAAGACGAGGACACCCCTGCTGTGGTCAGTCTTGTTCACTGTTTTAAATAATCCCAGTCTCAACAGTTAATGGTCTTGGTCTCTCTGACTCGTCCCTGTGACACAGCAGGGTAAGTACCATCTCAGTTCATTCTACTGTTTCGGTTCAGGCACTTCCTACATGATGACATCGCTGAGAAGCGCTTCCGTCTCCTTTAGGGTTTGATCGGTGCGAGATGAGATGTTTAGCTTCTCATTTCGATGCAGTCTGGAGATGTTGAAGCACTTTGTAAAGGTCCTCCAGCGGCAGCGTGCTGTGCCCAAATCTGAAGGGTGTTACGAAGGGCCTACCGGATGGCGAAGTGGTAGTGCTAGTGGTAGTGCTAGTGCTAGTGGTAGTGCTAGTGGTAGTGCTAGTGGTAGTGGTAGGGCTCAAACTGAGAATCAGAATCGAGCCTAAATCACATCAGTCTGATGAGAACTTATGAGGATGAAGTGATAAACAAAAGATCTTCTTACGCACTTTCATTAATGATGGATTTTCGTGAGAAGAAAGTACGGTACAAAGAATTGCAGTTTTCCCGACTGTCCACTAGTCTAAGACGAGGACACCCCTACTGTGGTCAGTCTTGTTCACTGTTTTAAATAATCCCAGTCTCAACAGTTAATGGTCTTGGTCTCTCTGACTCGTCCCTGTGACACAGCAGGGTAAGTGCCATCTCAGTTCGTTATACTGTTTCGGTTCAGGCACTTCCTACATGATGACATCGCTGAGAAGCGCTGCCGTCTCTTTTAGGGTTTGATCGGTGCGAGATGAGATGTTTAGCTTCTCATTTCGATGCAGTCTGGAGATGTTGAAGCACTTTTGTAAAGGTCCTCCAGCGGCAGCATGCTGTGCCCAAATCTGAAGGGTGTTACGAAGGGCCTACCGGATGGCGAAGTGGTAGTGCTAGTGGTAGTGCTAGTGCTAGTGCTAGTGCTAGTGCTAGTGCTAGTGCTAGTGCTAGTGCTCAAACTGAGAATCGGAATCGAGCCTAAATCACATCAGTCTGATGAGAACTTATGAGGATGAAGTGATAAACAAAAGATCTTCTTACGCACTTTCATCAATGCTGGAGCGAGAAGAGAGTAAGGTACAAAGAATTGCAGTTTTCCCGACTGTCCACTAGTCTAAGACGAGGACACCCCTGCTGTGGTCAGTCTTGTTCACTGTTTTAAATAATCCCAGTCTCAACAGTTAATGGTCTTGGTCTCTCTGACTCGTCCCTGTGACACAGCAGGGTAAGTGCCATCTCAGTTCGTTATACTGTTTCGGTTCAGGCACTTCCTACGTGATGACATCATACACCGCAAAAGTTATTTTATTAGTCAACAAAACTTTAACTGAACCATTTGAAGACCCTTTCGACCACACAAAAAACATCTATATAAAAATAAGGGGGTCTTTGTGAATCGGATCATTTTCCGTTTTGTAATATCCTGGTCTGACGACGTACAAGACTTTCCACCAAATGGACAGTGTCCAGGTGGTCTTGATCTCAACTCTTTTGGTAGGGTCTTAGCTGAGGTGGTCTTTGTCTCAACGCTCTTCGGTCTTTGTAGTGTCTTGGTCCTGGCTGAAATCTTCTTGGTCTCAACGTGGTCCGGTCTTTGTAGTGTTTTAGGTTCTGGGCTAAGGTAGTCTTTTCCTCAACACTCTCGGGTTTTGTTAGTGTCTTGGACTCTGTCGATGTGGTCTTGGTCTCAAAACGCTCTGGTATTTTTAGAGTTTTGGTCCTGGCTGAAGCTGTCTCTGTCTCAACACTATCCGTGCTTGGTAGTGTCTTGGTTGTTTGCTTAGGTTGTCTTAGTTTCGGCCAAGGTAGTCTTTGCCTCAACGCTCTTTGTAGTGTTTTAGTCCTGTCTAAGTTGGTCCCTTCCTTAACACTTTTATTAGTGTCCTGGTCTTGGTGGAGGTAGTCTTGGTCTCAAAACGCTCTGGTCTTGGTACGGTTTTGGTCCTAGCTGAAGTGGTCTTTGTCTCGACCCTATCCCATCTTGGTAGGGTCTTGGTTCTCAGCTTAGGTTGTCTTGGTCCCTGCCAATGTGGTCTTTGTCTCAACGCTCTCCGGTCTTTGTAGTGCTTTGGTCCTGGCTAAGGTGGTCTTTTCTTAATCACTATCGGGTCTTATTAGTGTCATGATCTTTGTGAAAGTGGTCTTGGTCTCAAAAACGCTTTGGTGTTGGTAGCGTTTTGGTCTTGGCTGAAGTGGTCTTTGTCTCGACCCTATCCCATCTTGGTAGTGTCTCGGTGGTGGTCTTTCCCCCCACGTTCTCGAGTCTTGTTATTGTCTTGGTCTTGGTGGAGGGTGGTCTTTTCTCAACACTCGTGTCTTGGTAGTGTCTCGGTCTCCGCTGAAGTGGTCTTGGTCCCAACACTCTCTGGTCTCTCTAGTGTCTTGATCTAGAGGTTAAATTGGTCTTAAGAACTCCAGCCTTGGAAGTTTCTTGGTCTGGGCTGTGGTGGCCTTGACCCCAATCCGGCTCAAGTTTTATATTGTTAGCAAAGCATTCGAGACCCTCAAGTGAACCCTCTCGGATAAAAGTGTTGGTCTAAAACTTTAAGACCTTTTTAGAAGCTTGGAATAAGACTCTGGATTCCGGTGACACTCTTGCAGGGCAGCGTGAAAATACGAGATGGCAAGTGAGAAGTATTCGGCGTAAGCTCCTCAGAAGCGTCAGGTCTGGAGTTTGCAGGATTATATTCCGTTTGATTCCAACTCTGCGGGATCGTAAAACACTCTTGTCTCTCCGGACAGCTGTCGGTGCCGGGTCCTGCACTCCGACCACTCTTCTAACTGAGACATCAAAGTTTCTCTGGTGTTCCTTCAGACTCGCCCGACTGAAAGTGTGATCCTTAATCGGTTAAAAGAAAGAGGGGGAGTTAAAAAAGAGAGGAAAAAAAAGCAACCTTTGAAAGCAGCTGTAAAGTGATTTTGGTGTATTGAAGATGATTTCAAAGCTGTTTCTTTTTTTCGGTATGGTCAGCACATGTGAAGGTCTTTCATCCCCTCGAGCTCCTGGAGGAGTGAGACGGAGTGAAGCCCGACAACTCAGATCGCCTTTGTCTGCGGCGCCTCACCTCCCGTGTGAGGTCACACACACACACACACAAACACACAAACACACACAAACACACACTTTAGGAAGGTCTCGGCAGCTTGTGCTACGTTCACCGGGGATCTGTGATGAAAGTCAAGGTTGTCGGGGAAAGTTGGCGCCAAAGATGTTCTATGTGCGTTTGTTTTTGCAATTAAAATTCTGGCCGCTAGATGGCAGTAGTCACTACGTCCACCTCAGCTAAAAGAACAACAAAATCTGCCAGATCACGACAATGACTGAGGACAGGAGGATACAGTGACTCCAGGATCTTTTAAAACATATTTTGGTTTGAAAACAAATGAAAACAGTTACGACTTCGTCAAGAGTCATGTGGTCTGTAAATACTACAACACCAGAGCCAAGTACTGAACAATACTACACATATATACTTGTTACTACACTATCACAACACCAGAGCCAAGTACTGAACAATACTACACATATATACTTGTTACTACACTATCACAACACCAGAGTCAAGTACTGGACAATACTACACATATATACTTGTTACTACACTATCACAACACCAGAGTCAAGTACTGGACAATACTACACATATATACTTGTCAATACACTATCACAACACCAGAGTCAAGTACTGGACAATACTACACATATATACTTGTCAATACACTATCACAACACCAGAGTCAAGTACTGGACAATACTACAAATATATCTTTGTTACTACACTATCACAACACCAGAGTCAAGTACTGGACAATACTACACATATATACTTGTTACTACACTATCACAACACCAGAGTCAAGTACTGGACAATACTACACATATATACTTGTTACTACACTATCACAACACCAAAGTCAAGTACTCGACAATACTACACATACTTACTACACTATCACTTTATGCCACTTTGCGTTTGTGATTTGAACTGGTAAAGTAAAAAACTTGTGGAGGGAAAACCAGACGCTGTTATCTGTTGGTTGTGTCTTCGCCTCAGCGTGTTGTAGTCGACGTCTGCCGAGAGAGTGAAGAACATTCTGTTGATGTCAACCTGTTATCAACATGTTATCAACATGAGACTCTGGCAGTTGAATCTTGAAATTGTAGCAGATGCTGTTTGGTGTGAAGGTGTAAAAATAAAAAAATAGAAACTTAACTTTGAGGGTTTTCAGCATGACTTTACATTATGAACACTTCATAGCTTGATTATCTAATTTCTAGAAAGCAACAATTATTAGAATTAAGTTTTTTTCTGTAAAAACTGAGTTCCTTTTTAATATATATATTGTGATACTGTAGTAACAAGTATATATGTGTAGTATTGTCCAGTACTTGACTCTGGTGTTGTGATAGTGTAGTAAGTAGTATATATGTGTAGTATTGTCCAGTACTTGACTCTGGCGTTATGATAGTGTAGTAACAAGTATATATGTGTAGTATTGTCGAGTACTTGACTCTAGTGTTGTGATAGTGTAGTAACAAGTATATATGTGTAGTATTGTCCAGTACTTGACTCTGGTGTGAAGTGTAGTAACAAGTATATATGTGTAGTATTGTCCAGTACTTGACTCTGGTGTTGTGATAGTGTAGTAACAAGTATATATGTGTAGTATTGTCCAGTACTTGACTCTGGTGTTGTGATAGTGTAGTAACAAGTATATATGTGTAGTATTGTCCAGTACTTGACTCTGGTGTTGTGATAGTGTAGTAAGTAGTATATATGTGTAGTATTGTCCAGTACTTGACTCTGGCGTTGTGATAGTGTAGTAACAAGTATATATTTGTAGTATTGTCCAGTACTTGACTCTGGTGTTGTAGTATTTACAGACCACATGACTCTTGATGAAGTCGTAACTGCTTTCATTTGTTTTCAAACCAAAATATGTCCAAACATCAGCTTTAAAAGCGGCTGGACTCACTGTATCCTCTCGTCCTCAGTCATCACGGAGATCTAGCAGGATCATATTCTTCCTTTAACTATGGAGGACGTTACAGCTGCCATCTAGCGGCCAGAAGTTTTATTGTAATAAAAAAATTAACACACACCATGAATAATTGGTGGTTAATGTTGTAAATACAAAATCATATTAGTTTATTTTAAAAATGCTTAATTGAACTGCAAACCCTAAAATAACCGTTTTAAAAAAACATGATTTGAAAGCGTAAAATAATCTATACAGTGCTGTTTAATATCATTAAAATATCATTAAGAAAAACACCCCGAGTTAAAATATACTGAAATTAGTATTTTGTCAAATTTTACAGATTTCAGAGTTAATATATTTATATATTTCTAAACAAAACACATCATTTTATTTGGTTTTCTCAAAGTGAAACTTTCATTAATGTTCATGTTGATATAGTGACATATAGAGATGATATTGTTTCAGATAAGATAAGACAGAGATGATAAATATCACAAATACAACTAAAAATGGAATTTGTTTGGCCTAGTAGGAGGTTTATGAGATGATTAAGATTATTATTAATTAAACAAAACATCCTTTTTGTTAAATATACATCGTTCTTGGCCCGTGACTTACTCAAAATAATAAGATAAATAAGAAATTAATTGTCTTAAACCTAAAGAAACGTATAGAAAATATATCTTATTGGTGGTTAAATGAACTTTCTACGAGTCTTTCTCTTGATCTTTTCACTCGATATCAGAGAAGTTCATGTTATCGGAGAAACCTTCTCATCTGTCGGATCAAAGATGGCGTTGATCTTCGATCTCCGAGGCGGGAAACCCGGGCGTCTAATTGACCGTTGGACGTGAAGCGATGCTGTTACTTTAACAACAACCCTTTAAGAAGCTTAAATGACTCGGGAGAACAATTGTACTCGACGGAGCTAAATGAGATTCACCTGGTTGTCAGGTGGAATGTTAGATTCCCTCAAACTCAAAGCTACTCTCGGGTCGTTCCAGACAGAAAAAGTAAAGGAAAATCCCACTTTTCTTTGGTTAACTTCGTCCTGCGTTTGCTTATTGTTTCTCTCCATCACAATACGAGGACAGTCTCGCTGCCTTTTCCAAACAATCTCCGGGTAAATGAGCCAAAACAAAGCAGAAATCTTTCCACTTGTTGACGTGGCCTTGATTAAACACGGCCATTATCTGAGCTTCAGAGTTTCTGAACATCCATTTGTGGATATTTGGTGAGATTTCAGCGAGAAAACGAGTGTCTTCTGAGTAATTTCTGCAGATGTTTTCTACTGTGAGGCTGTTATGAAGGACCAGGTGAAGTTATTATGTCCATTAGAAACTTGTAATAGTTTGTTTCCAACGTTAATGCCGTTTCATCTCTCCGCGCTGCAATCCTATGGCAGCGTTTGCATATTAATATGACATTAAAAATATAAACAAAACAATAAGTAATTAATATTTTAGATTCTTAGATTTTCACTTGGATCATCTAATCCTTTATTCACAGCACGATCGCTTCCCGACTTAATTTAAGACTCGATAAAACATTTAATGGATGCAAATAAACATAAAAGTATAAATGGTTTGTATAAAAGTTAAAATCTTTCAACATACTCTGGTACGCTGGAGAAAAACCCTGAAAATCACCATTTTATTTTAGTTTCCTTACTAGAATAAAATCATGTATTTATGTGGTTGAAGTACTTTGTCCTCAGTCATGGGTGATAGAAATAGATGTATTTATAGATGGATGGATGATATGATGGATGATATGATGGATGATATGATGGATGGATAGATATCGTAGATGGTTGGATGTATGGATAGATATAATAAATAGATGGATGAATGGATATAATAAATGGATGGATGAATGGATAGAATAAATGGATAGATGGATGGATGGATGGAAATAATACATTTATGGATGGATGGATATAATAGATGGATGGGTGGATGATATAACAAATGTATGGGTACAATAAATGGTTGGATGCATGGATATAACGAATGGATGGATATAATAAATGGATAGAAATAATAGGTTCACGGATGGATGATAAATGGATATAATTGATGGATGGATGGATGGATGTGAACGATAGATGCATAGATATGATACTGTAAATGGATGGCTATAAGAATGGATGGATGGATGGATTAGATGGATGGATGGATGGATGGATGGATAGGATGGATGGATGGATGGATGATAGATGGATAGATATGATACTGTAAATGGATGGCTATATGGATGGATGGATAGGATGGATTAGATAGATGATAGAGCAAATATGATACTGTAAATGGATGGATGGCTATATGGATGGATGGATGGATAGGATGGATTAGATAGATGGATGGATGATAGATGCATAGATATGATACTGTAAATGGATGGCTAGAAGGATGGATGGATAGATTGATTGATGAATTGACAAGATGTATAGATAAGATGGATGGATGGATGGATTAGATAGATGGATTGATGGATGGATAGATGATACTGTAAATGGGTGGCTAGAAGGATGGATGGATAGATGGATAGATTGATTGATTAATTGACAAGATGGATGGATGGATGGATGGATTGGTAAGATAAATGGATGGATGGATGGATGGATTGGTAATATAAATGGATGGATGGATGGATGGATTGGTAAGATAAATGGATGGATGGATTGGTAAGATAAATGGATGGATGGATGGATGGATTGGTAATATAAATGGATGGATGGATGGATGGATTGGTAAGATAAATGGATGGATGGATTGTAAGATAAATGGATGGATGGATGGATGGATGGATGGATGGATGGATGGATTGGTAAGATAAATGGATGGATGGATGGATGGATGGATTGGTAAGATAAATGGATGGATGGATGGATGGATGGATTGGTAATATAAATGGATGGATGGATGGATGGATTGGTAAGATAAATGGATGGATGGATGGATGGATGGATTGGTAAGATAAATGGATGGATGGATGGATGGATTGGTAAGATAAATGGATGGATGGATGGATGGATTGGTAAGATAAATGGATGGATGGATGGATGGATTGGTAAGATAAATGGATGGATGGATGGATGGATGGATTAGTAAGATAAATGGATGGATGGATGGATGGATGGATTGGTAAGATAAATGGATGGATGGATGGATGGATGGATTGGTAAGATAAATGGATGGATGGATAGATAAGATGGATGGATGGATGGAGAGAAGCTCAGTCTCTCCAGAATTGGATCATCTTCATGTAAAAAGAGAATAAATGAGATTAATGTCTACAAACAAGTTTATTTTCTGCCCTCAGGTGGAAACACGTTGAAAGGACAACAGTTCCGTCTGGACTGGGCCTGGATCTCTGTGGAGAAGCAATACTACGTGGTGGACGAGGAGGACAAGGCCCTGGAGGTGGTGCTGGTGCGGAGAGGATACCTGGGAGAGACGTCCTTCGTCGGTGAGTTTGGGTTCAATAAATTAAAAAAACACAAGATCACATGGATCACTTCTACGAACACCAGCGTTGAACCAGGAAGTTGATGGCGTGGGTGGATGTGAAGGTCGCGACCTCCAGGGAGAACAACAGCTGAGACGACAACAATAGAGCGAGAGACGAGTGATGAAGAATTAAAGAGGAAACCGTCAGAAGTAGAAAAACACTCGCAGGCAACCGGAGAGTTTTTCTTCTCCGTGAAACATGTCTTTACATCAAAACCAAGAAACTTTCTTAGCTGTGGGACAAAAAAGTGAGAAAGAAACTGAAGTGGCTTCAATTATTGATCAAAAACAAGCGACTCAAGTCTGTGTTTTAACCTACATTTATTTTTTACTCGTATATTATAACATTTGAATGTTTGAAAATCATGATATGAATAATGTTTCATGTGATTTTTACTAAATATGTGTAACTTAACTTAACTTTTAACTGAAGAAGCAGTCTTGGATTCTAAATAAATAATAAATCAATCCGATTTCTTATTATTTTGAATCTCAAAAAAAACACTAAATCAATCCGATTTCTTATTATTTTGAATCTCAAAAAAAACACTAAATCAACCCGATCTCTTATTATTTCAAATCTAAAAAACACTAAATAAATCTGATCTCTTATTATTTTGAGTCTAAAAAACACTAATTAAATCTGATCTCTTATTATTTTGAGTAAAAAAAACAACAAAATAAATCTGATCTTTTATTATTTTGAGTCTAAAAAAATACTAAATCAATCCGATCTCTTATTATTTAGAGTCTAAAAAAATACTAAATCTATCCGATCTATTATTATTTCGAATCTAAAAAACACTAAATAAATCTGATCTTTTATTATTTAGAGTCTAAAAAAATACTAAATCAATCCGATCTGTTATTATTTCGAATCTAACAAAAATACTAAATCAATCCAATCTCTTATTATTTCGAGTCTATAAAAATGACTAAATCAATCCGATCTATTATTATTCCGAGATCTACTAAATCTCTTATTATTTCGAGTCTAACAAAAATACTAAATCATTCTGATCTCTTATTATTTCGAGTCTAAAAAAATACTAAATCAATCCGATCTATTATTATTCCGAGATCTACTAAATCTCTTATTATTTCGAGTCTAAAAAAATACTAAATCAATCCGATCTGTTATTATTTAGAATCTAACAAAAATACTAAATCAATCCAATCTATTATTATTCCGAGATCTACTAAATCTCTTATTATTTCGAGTCTAAAAAAATACTAAATCAATCCGATCTATTATTATTCCGAGATCTACTAAATCTCTTATTATTTCGAGTCTAACAAAAATACTAAATCATTCCGATCTCTTATTATTTTGAGTCTAAAAAAAATACTAAATCAATCCGATCTCTTATTATTTCGAGTCTAAAAAATAATACAAAAAAATACTTCACATGGAAGTTTAATTGCGTTTGACCCTGTAGTCTTAAAAAATGTTTTTAAAAAAAGACATTAAAGTATATTTTGACAATAAATAGATGTTTTACTTAACGTCCTTTTTCACTCGAGTCACATAGAAGTCGTTTTGTGTTTGTTGCAGTGTTTTTAAAACAAGGGTTTCTGTGAGAAAAAAAATCCAGAATTCCAGTGAAAATCTATCAACATTTCCCCCCAAAAATGACTAAAATACAACAAAAATATAACTTTCTTTGACGAGGTAATGAATGTACTTTCCTACATTAATACAAAATCACCTAAAAATGTGTGAAACAGGTAAATATTTTTGAAAGACGAGTCTCCACTCACCTCTCAGCTCAGAGTTTGAACTCAAATATTTTCACTCACGAGCAGCTTCATAGCTTAACTACTGGTGTGTGTGTGTGTGTGTGTGTGTTGCTCTAGACACGTGTGTGTGTGTGTGTGTGTGTGTGTGTGTGTTCACATCTGAGGCGGCGTGTAAGCACCTGTTTATCTGTGACCAAACACACCACTTTATTCACCGGCGCTCGGTTTGTAGAAACAGAAAAGATGAAAGAGGGATGAATGACCTCCTGTATTCTGTTGAGAAAGAGGATCGGAAAATGTTTCGTCCGTTTCCTGATGAAATTCAACGAAAAGACAGGATTGAATAAATAAAACTGATCAAAGTCTAATAGATTTCAATCTGTCGAGGCAGCAGAATGAAGTGAGGGCAGCGAAGAAGATGCAGCGACAATAGTTGATTTTAAATTGTTTCTGTACAGTTTGGACCTTCAGGAAATTATTTATCTCGGCTTTAACGAAAGTAACGTATTTCACAAGTATTTCCCAGAAGGCTTTGGGAAAGAATTACTGAAGTATATCACTGCCATCAAAATATTGATTCATTGATGTTTTTTTTTATGGTTCTATTGTTTTTAATAATTGGATTTAATCATTTGAAAGGTTGAGGTTTTTATTTTTGTATTATTTCATTTAAAAAATTGGATGTTTTCAAAGTGTTTAGTTTACACATAGTTTTATATTCTAAATGCAGAATAAATAAAAAGAATTCTCTTCATAAAATATTTTTAACTTGTAGTCTTTTAAATTAAATATAAAATTAATAAATGAATTTAATAATTTCTTTATTGTTAAGTTGAATTTTTTTTTTTTTTATTTTTTTAACAAATTGAAAATTTTCAAAATTCATTCAATTATTATATAATATTTTAATTCATATTCTTTTAAATTCAATATAAAATATTGAAATATTAAAAGCTACAAATTAAAAATTATTCAATTTGAAAAATGTATTTGTAAATTATTGGAATTATTATAAAAAAAACTATGTCTAAAAAAAGTCATTTGACATTATTTTGAGGGTTTTCAAATGTACTTTTTTCAAAGTACTATATTACCAGAAATAACATCAATTAAAAAATTTATAATCCATCTATAAATTCAATTATTTTGACTATCAATTCAATTAAACCACATTAAACATTTATAAAACATTTTTTAGTAAAACACACGTCATCTCTTCTCAATCAAGTACTTGATCATGTGACTCTACGTCGTCACGTGATCGTCTACGTGTCGCGTGATTGGCTGAAAGTTGGAACCAGCATTTTTATATTGAATTAAAAAGATTGTGAATTAAATATTTGATAAAAATTTTAAATTTATTAAAAATCTGGAAAAAAATTATAATTTTAAATATTTTTAAATCAATTATTTAGACAATGAAATTCAACTTTTCAAAATACATATTCTTTTATTAAATAATTAAATCTAAAATCAATTTTACTTTTCAATACAGAAATTATTAAATTAAATTATTAAATGAAAACTAAATGTTACCTTTCAATATACAATTATGGAATTAAATTATTTAAAAACATAATAATTGAATCCTAAAAAAAACAACCTGATGGAATTTGAAGAGACAGGAAGTGACAGATTGTTAAATTCAACATTTAGTTCAGAACGTCATCAGTTCATCTCTTGCCAAACGGGTTCTCGGCTCAAACACGACTGGCTTACGAAGGAGAGTTTGAATCGTGAGAGGTTTGATTAGTGAGAGGTTTGATTCGTGAGAGGTTTGATTAGTGAGAGGTTTGACTCGTGAGAGGTTTGATTAGTGAGAGGTTTGATTAGTGAGAGGTTTGATTAGTGAGAGGTTTGACTAGTGAGAGGTTTGATTAGTGAGAGGTTTGACTCGTGAGGTTGATTAGTGAGAGGTTTGATTAGTGAGAGGTTTGACTCGTGAGAGGTTTGATTAGTGAGAGGTTTGACTGGGGGGGTTCGAGTGAGAGGTTTGACTCGTGAGAGGTTTGATTAGTGAGAGGTTTGACTCGTGAGAGGTTTGACTCGTGAGAGGTTTGATTAGTGAGAGGTTTGACTCGTGAGAGGTTTGACTCGTGAGAGGTTTGATGAGAGGTTTGTAGTGAGAGGTTTGACTCGTAATAGGTTTGACTCGTGAGAGGTTTGATTCGTGAGAGGTTTGACTCGTGAGAGGTTTGAATCGTGAGAGGTTTGAATCGTGAGAGGTTTGACTCGTGAGAGGTTTGACTCGTGAGAGGTTTGACTCGTGAGAGGTTTGACTCGTGAGAGGTTTGACTCGTGAGAGGTTTGACTCGTGAGAGGTTTGACTCGTGAGAGGTTTGACTCGTGAGAGGTTTGACTCGTGAGAGGTTTGCTTTGACTAAGAGGTTTGATTCGTGAGAGGTTTGATTAGTGAGAGGTTTGACTCGTGAGAGGTTTGACTCGTAAGAGGTTTGATTCGTGAGAGGGTTGACTCGTAAGAGGTTCGACTCGTGAGAGGTTTGAATCGTGAGAGGTTTGACTGGGTTTGAATCGTGAGAGGTTTGACTGTGAGAGGTTTACTCGTGAGAGGTTTGATTCGTGAGAGGTTTGACTCGTGAGAGGTTTGATTAGTGAGAGGTTTGACTCGTGAGAGGTTTGACACGTGAGAGGTTTGAATCGTGAGAGGTTTGAATCGTGAGAGGTTTGAATCGTGAGAGGTTTGAATCGTGAGAGGTTTGAATCGTGAGAGGTTTGACTCGTGAGAGGTTTGAATCGTGAGAGGTTTGAATCGTGAGAGGTTTGACTTCGTGAATTGACTTTGATGAGGTTAGGTTTGACACGTGAGAGGTTTGAATCGTGAGAGGTTTGACTCGTGAGAGGTTTGACTCGTGAGAGGTTTGACTCGTGAGAGGTTTGACTCGTGAGAGGTTTGACTCGTGAGAGGTTGAAAGAGGTTTGACTGGGGAGAGGCTTGACTCGTGAGAGGTTTGATTCGTGAGAGGTTTTTGAGTTTGACTGTGAGAGGTTTGACTTGTGGAGAGGTTTGACTCGTGAGAGGTTTGACTCGTGAGAGGTTTGATTAGTGAGAGGTTTGACTCGTGAGAGGTTTGACTCGTGAGAGGTTTGACTCGTAAGAGGTTTGATTCGTGAGAGGTTTGACTCGTGAGAGGTTTGACTCGTGAGAGGTTTGAATCGTGAGAGGTTTGACTCGTAAGAGGTTTGACTCGTGAGAGGTTTGACTCGTGAGAGGTTTGACTCGTGAGAGGTTTGATTAGTGAGAGGTTTGACTCGTGAGAGGTTTGACTCGTGAGAGGTTTGAATCGTGAGAGGTTTGACTCGTGAGAGGTTTGACTCGTGAGAGGTTTGACTCGTGAGAGGTTTGACTCGTGAGAGGTTTGACTCGTGAGAGGTTTGACTCGTGAGAGAGGTTTGACTCGTGAGAGGTTTGAATCGTGGAGAGGTTTGACTCGTGAGAGGTTTGACTCGTGAGAGGTTTGACTCGTGAGAGGTTTGACTCGTGAGAGGTTTGACTCGTGAGAGGTTTGACTCTGTGAGAGGTTTGACTCGTGAGAGGTTTGACTCGTGAGAGGTTTGACTCGTGAGAGGTTTGACTCGTGAGAGGTTTGACTCGTGAGAGGTTTGACTCGTGAGAGGTTTGACTCGTGAGAGGTTTGACTCGTGAGAGGTTTGACTCGTGAGAGGTTTGACTCGTGAGAGGTTTGACTCGTGAGAGGTTTGACTCGTGAGAGGTTTGACTCTGTGAGAGGTTTGACTCGTGAGAGGTTTGACTCGTGAGAGGTTTGACTCGTGAGAGGTTTGACTCGTGAGAGGTTTGACTCGTGAGAGGTTTGACTCGTGAGAGGTTTGACTCGTGAGAGGTTTGAGGTTCACTGTGAGAGGTTTGACTCGTGAGAGGTTTGACTCGTGAGAGGTTTGACTTGGAGAGGTTTGACTCGAGAGGTTTGACTCGTGAGAGGTTGACGGGAGAGGTTTGACTCGTGAGAGGTTTGACTCGTGAGAGGTTTGACTCGTGAGGTTTGACTCGTGAGAGGTTTGACTCGTGAGAGGTTTGACTCGTGAGAGGTTTGACTTCAGGTTGACCGAGAGGTTTGACTCGTGAGAGGTTTGACTCGTGAGAGGTTTGACTCGTGAGAGGTTTGATTCGTGAGAGGTTTGACTCGTGAGAGGTTTGATTAGTGAGAGGTTTGACTCGTGAGAGGTTTGACTCGTGAGAGGTTTGACTCGTGAGAGGTTTGACCGTGGGGGAGAGGTTTGACTCGTGAGAGGTTTGACTCGTGAGAGGTTTGACTCGTGAGAGGTTTGACTCGTGAGAGGTTTGACTCGTGAGAGGTTTGACTCGTGAGAGGTTTGACTCGTGAGAGGTTTGACTCGTGAGAGGTTTGACTCGTGAGAGGTTTGACTCGTGAGAGGTTTGACTCGTGAGAGGTTTGAATCGTGAGAGGTTTGACTCGTGAGAGAGGTTTGACTCGTGAGAGGTTTGACTCGTGAGAGGTTTGACTCGTGAGAGGTTTGAATCGTGAGAGGTTTGACTCGTGAGAGGTTTGAATCGTGAGAGGTTTGAATCGTGAGAGGTTTGACTCGTGAGAGGTTTGAATCGTGAGAGGTTTGACTCGTGAGAGGTTTGAATCGTGAGAGGTTTGCGACGAGCGAAGGAAACGCTGACACAGCAGTTGAAAGATGGAGGGAGCGAGGCAGGAACACCAGGATCAGTCAGAATCCTCTTGACTTCTCTCCTCCCTGGGAATTGAACCTCTCACCTTCCATTACGGAGCCCCCCCACCACCCCCAACCCGCCACCCCCCCCCCCCCGGCGGCCCCTGGTCGGGTTTTTTTTTTTCTTTTTTTTTCCCTTCCTCTCGCCCCCGTCTCCGTCGCTTCTCTTCATCCCTGTCTGTCACTTTCTGTCTCTGTCACTTCCTGTCGCTATCACTTCCTGTCTCTGTCACTTACTGGAGCAGTGTCTCAATACTTGCGTACTTAATTATTAATTATTTTTAGTGCATAAGTGTGTCTCAAATCTCATACTTGCGTACTTAATTATAACTTATTTTTAGTGCATAAGTGTGTCTCAAATCACATACTTGTGTACTTAATTATTAATTATTTTTAGTGCATAAGTGTGTCTCAAATCTCATACTTGCGTACTTAATTATAACTTATTTTTAGTGCATAAGTGTGTCTCAAATCACATACTTGTGTACTTAATTATTAATTATTTTTAGTGCATAAGTGTGTCTCAAATCTCATACTTGCGTACTTAATTATAAATTATTTTTAGTGCATAAGTGTGTCTCAAATCACATACTTGTGTACTTAATTTTTTATTATTAATTATTTTTAGTGCATAAGTGTGTCTCAAATCTCATACTTGCGTACTTAATTATAAATTATTTTTAGTGCATAAGTGTGTCTCAAATCACATACTTGTGTACTTAATTATTAATTATTTTTAGTGCATAAGTGTGTCTCAAATCTCATACTTGCGTACTTAATTATAACTTATTTTTAGTGCATAAGTGTGTCTCAAATCTCATACTTGCGTACTTAATTATAACTTATTTTTAGTGCATAAGTGTGTCTCAAATCTCATACTTGCGTACTTAATTATAAATTATTTTTAGTGCATAAGTGCGTCTCAAATCACATACTTGCGTACTTAATTATAAATTATTTTTAGTGCATAAGTGCGTCTCAAATCTCATACTTGCGTACTTAATTATAAATTATTTTTAGTGCATAAGTGCGTCTCAAATCTCATACTTGCATACTTAATTATAAATTATTTTTAGTCCATAAGTGCGTCTCAAATCGCATACTTGAGTACTTAATTATAAATTATTTTTAGTCCATAAGTGCGTCTCAAATCTCATACTTGCGTACTTAATTATAAATTATTTTTAGTCCATAAGTGTGTCTCAAATCGCATACTTTCGTACTTAATTATAAATTATTTTTAGTCCATAAGTGCGTCTCAAATCGCATACTTGCATACTTAATTATAAATTATTTTTAGTGCATAAGTGTGTCTCAAATCTCATACTTGCGTACTTAATTATAAATTATTTTTAGTGCATAAGTGTGTCTCAAATCACATACTTGCGTACTTAATTATAAATTATTTTTAGTGCATAAGTGTGTCTCAAATCACATACTTGTGTACTTAATTATTAATTATTTTTAGTGCATAAGTGTGTCTCAAATCTCATACTTGCATACTTAATTATAACTTATTTTTAGTGCATAAGTGCGTCTCAAATCGCATACTTGCATACTTAATTATAAATTATTTTTAGTGCATAAGTGCGTCTCAAATCACATACTTGAGTACTTAATTATAAATTATTTTTAGTGCATAATTGCGTCTCAAATCGCATACTTGCATACTTAATTATAAATTATTTTTAGTGCATAAGTGTGTCTCAAATCACATACTTGTGTACTTAATTATAAATTATTTTTAGTGCATAAGTGTCGTCTCAAATCACATATTGAGTACTTAATTATAAATTATTTTTATATAAATTATTTTTAGTCCATAAGTGCGTCTCAAATCGCATACTTGCGTACTTAATTATAAATTATTTTTAGTGCATAAGTGTGTCTCAAATCTCATACTTGCATACTTAATTATAAATTATTTTTAGTGCATAAGTGTGTCTCAAATCACATACTTGTGTACTTAATTATAACTTATTTTTAGTGCATAAGTGTGTCTCAAATCGCATACTTGCATACTTAATTATAAATTATTTTTAGTGCATAAGTGCTTCTCGATTCTAAGTATGCGAAATGTAGTGCACTTACCATAAATGTCGCGACAGTTTACAGTTTGTCCTCATGGGGTCACGGCTAGAATAATCAATATGTTCTGAAAAGTTCAATTTGTTTTTTTTATTTAACGTCTAGATTTAGACAAATTGAAAAACAATCAAACGCTGAATTGAATCTGGAACATAATAAACCTGTCGTAGCAGCTTTATTTCAAAACGTACGTTAATACGTACGATATTAAATCAAAATGTGATTTTGGTTAAAAGTCGATATTATTGTGTTTAATAAGTTTCTCGGCAACATTTAAAAATAAAAGTGCTGACTCACCGCATATCGCAGCCAATTAATTGATTTTGTTTTTTTTTCAATACAAGACAGAATTTAATTCAACCTTTAAATCAAATCCAACGTTCCATGAATTGTTTCGTCTCAAAGCAGAGAAGTTCACAGATCGGGAATCGAACCAACGACTGTAGAAAACCAGCAACTTTAAGTTATCGGAACTCAATCAAATGTAGTATAAAACGAGGCACATTTTTGGTACTACACTCAAAATATATATATATACAACTAAACTATATCACAATTAGAATATTCACTTTATACTATCATTATTTTATGTACACTTTATTATTTTTAATTAAAAAAAAGTCAAACATTCATGAAACAAAATAACAATATTTTCATTTATTTTCACAATATTTGTTCATTTCTATGTTGTTGTTTTTTTATAATTATGTACAATTAATATTTACTTTGTTATTTTTTATTGAAACTTGTACCTTTTTTTTTTTAAATGTACTTTACGTCTGCATTACATTTATTTATATATTTTTATTATTTTGTTTGGCAAAAGAAATCAGAGAAAATGCGATCAGCGAGTATTTATCTAGTAACGCTAAAACAACGTTGAACGAACAGCGACACTTTTTTACTACAATATTTACTACTATATCATTTTTTATACTCTACTTGCAATTGGATGGAAAAGTTTAACATTATTTTCTCCATAGAGTGAACGTTTAATCCTTCAAAACGTTCCTAAATCCTGATGGACTTTCACAACAGTAAACTTCTCGCCACATGATCAACATTTGGTTGAATATTTACGTCCAAAACAATTCAAGATGTTTATGCTAACATGACCTCCTTGGCAGAGGTGATTCATTCCAGCGTGTTTTTACATTAAAATCCTCGAAAATTGAAATGGAAGGAAAATCTTCTGGTCAAACACATAAATTCTAAAATTAAGGATCTAAAATTTAATAAAACAATTAATAAAAAATAATAATAAATAAATAAAAATAGAATTAAATGGTATTACACTAAAATGGACAAAAAAAATCAAATATAATTTAATTAAAAAACATAATAAAATTAAATACCATTGGATGACATTAAATTCTTATTCAAAATAAGATGAGTAGAATACGAGTAAATTCAATTAATACAAATGACATTACATTAATAATTCAATGAAATAAAAGGAATGAATTAAAAGCAAATCAATTAATTAAAAATACAATTGAAAAAATGTAAATAAAAAATACAAGTACCATTACATTAAAATGAACATACAAAATGATCATCAGTTGAATCCATGAATTCTCTTGCGTTAAGTTGTCGCTACAATCACACAGTAGAATAAAAAGCTCAATATGAACATGAAACTGAACCTCCAACAAATCCTGATCTTTCGTTCCTGTTCCTCGGAGGAAGTTTTAAATTTAGACGAAGCATCTCACGCCGTGATGCTCCAAATATAATACTTTGATTTGCTTGAGCTCAGTTTGTGATGCATGTGTTTGATGTGAAGCAGAAGAAGCTTCTTTGAAGGAAGAGATACTGACCGGCAGAGGAACACGTTTGTGAGCCTTTATAGTAGATGTTCAACCACTAGCATGTGGAGGATTGACTTATACTTAACAAATACACATACACACGTACATACATACTTAAACAAATACACACGTACACACATACATACTTAAACAAATACACATGTTACACACATACATACTTAAACAAATACACATGTTACACACATACATACTTAAACAAATACACATGTTACACACATACATGCTTAAACAAATACACACGTTACACACATACATGCTTAAACAAATACACACGTTACACACATACATGCTTAAACAAATACACACGTTACACACATACATACTTAAACAAATACACATGTTACACACATACATACTTAAACAAATACACACGTTACACACATACATGCTTAAACAAATACACACGTTACACACATACATGCTTAAACAAATACACACGTACACACATACATACTTAAACAAATACACACGTACACACATACATACTTAAACAAATACACACGTTACACACATACATACTTAAACAAATACACATGTTACACACATACATACTTAAACAAATACACACGTTACACACATACATGCTTAAACAAATACACACGTTTCACACATACATACTTAAACAAATACACACGTTACACACATACATACTTAAACAAATACACACATACATACTTAAACAAATACACACGTTACACACATACATGCTTAAACAAATACACACGTTACACACATACATGCTTAAACAAATACACACATACATACTAAAACAAATACACACGTTACACACATACATGCTTAAACAAATACACACGTTACACACATACATACTTAAACAAATACACACATACAATTAAACAAATACACACGTTACACACATACATGCTTAAACAAATACACACATACATACTTAAACAAGTACACACATACACACAATACACATACACACATACACCTACACAAATACACACACTTAAACGAATACACACATTAAACACTTAAACACACACAAATACACATTACACATACACACACATACATACATTCATACTTACACAAAACATACATATACATATACACACATATACATATACACATACACAAATACACACATACACAAATACATACACAGATACATTAACACAAATACACACATGCACTAATACACACACATACACATACACAAATACACAGATACACACATACACATTCACACATACACAGATACACACATACACACGTACATACATATACATATACACATATACACATACACATACACACATATATACACATACACAAATCCCCTTTTACACACATATACACAGACACACACATATACACATACACTTACACACATATATACACATACACAAATCCCCTTTTACACACATATACACAGACACACAAATATACACATACACTTACACACATATATACACATACACAAATCCCCTCTTACATACATATACACAGACACACACATATACACATACACTTACACACATATATACACATACACAAATCCCCTTTTAAACACATATACACAGACACACACATATACACATACACTTACACACATATATACACATACACAAATCCCCTTTTACACGCATATACACAGACACACACATATACACATACACTTACACACATATATACACATACACAAATCCCCTTTTACACACATATACACAGACACACACATATACACATACACTTACAAACATATATACACATACACAAATCCCCTTTTACACACATATACACATACACTTACACACATAAATACATACACAAATACACACATAAACACATATATTCTCATTACAAATGCTTGACTTAAGAAATAACTACTCACTCCTGAGGCTCCGTCAGTGAAGAGAAGTTTATTCTCTGAACCACATTAAACTCTCAATATATTTTCTTTCATTTCTTCAGTCGTTAAGTGTAATTAAAATGTTTTTTTCCTCTCGTCCGTTTCCTCTTCTCTCACTCGATGTGATCCAGGGATCGGGACTCAGGACGGGACGGCCAAGAAGGACCAGGATTTCAAGGGTAAATCCCAGAAGCAGGTCCAGTTCAACCCGGGCCAGACCACAGCCACCTGGAGGGTTCGGATCCTGACGGACGGGAAGTACGAGCGAGCCGAGACCTTCCAGGTCCTGCTGTCGGAGCCGGTCATGGGGGTCCTGGAGGCCCCCAGCTCGGCCACGGTGGAGATCGTGGACCCCAACGACGGTGAGTTCTCAGGCTGCAACTACGGTGGCCCAGAAGTTCAAGTTCATTTCCTGAAACAACTGATCCAACTCATGAACCTAGGCTACAAATATTAGCGCTTGTTGCTATTAGCTTTTGAAGAAAAAACATAACCAAATTTAACTTACTTTAACTACAGATATGAATAATATGAAATAATGTTTTCACTTGTATACAGTACTGTAAAACAGAAGTAGAACTTAATAAAATGTAAGCTTCAAACAGCGATAATTACTTTAAGCTACAAAATATTAGCGCTTGTTGCTATTAGCGTTTGAAGAAAAAACATAACCAAATTTAACTTACTTTAACTACAGATATGAATAATATGAAATAATGTTTTCACTTGTATACAGTACTGTAAAACAGAAGTAGAACTTAATAAAATGTAAGCTTCAAACAGCGATAATTACTTTAAGCTACAAAATATTAGCGCTTGTTGCTATTAGCGTTTGAAGAAAAAACATAACCAAATTTAACTTACTTTAACTACAGATATGAATAATATGAAATAATGTTTTCACTTGTATACAGTACTGTAAAACAGAAGTAGAACTTAATAAAATGTAAGCTTCAAACAGCGATAATTACTTTAAGCTACAAATATTAGCGCTTGTTGCTATTAGCGTTTGAAGAAAAAACATAACCAAATTTAACTTACTTTAACTACAGATATGAATAATATGAAATAATGTTTTCACTTGTATACAGTACTGTAAAACAGAAGTAGAACTTAATAAAATGTAAGCTTCAAACAGCGATAATTACTTTAAGCTACAAATATTAGCGCTTGTTGCTATTAGCGTTTGAAGAAAAAACATAACCAAATATAACTTACTTTAACTACAGATATGAATAATATGAAATAATGTTTTCACTTGTATACAGTACTGTAAAACAGAAGTAGAACTTAATAAAATGTAAGCTTCAAACAGCGATAATTACTTTAAGCTACAAAATATTAGCGCTTGTTGCTATTAGCGTTTGAAGAAAAAACATAACCAAATTTAACTTACTTTAACTACAGATATGAATAATATGAAATAATGTTTTCACTTGTATACAGTACTGTAAAACAGAAGTAGAACTTAATAAAATGTAAGCTTCAAACAGCGATAATTACTTTAAGCTACAAATATTAGCGCTTGTTGCTATTAGCGTTTGAAGAAAAAACATAACCAAATTTAACTTACTTTAACTACAGATATGAATAATATGAAATAATGTTTTCACTTGTATACAGTACTGTAAAACAGAAGTAGAACTTAATAAAATGTAAGCTTCAAACAGCGATAATTACTTTAAGCTACAAATATTAGCGCTTGTTGCTATTAGCGTTAGAGAAAAAACATAACCAAATGTAACTAACTTTAACTACAGATATGAATAAAATGAAATAATTCTATCTTTACACTTGTATACAGTACTGTAAAACAGATGAAGTAGAATTTAAACAAATGTAAGCTGTAAACAGCGATAATTAGTTTAAGATACAAATATTAGCACTTGTTGCTATTAGTGTTTGAAGAAAAAAGATAACCTAAATTTAACTCCAGATAAAATAATATGAAATATTTCTGTCTTTTCACTTGTATACTGATAAAGTAATATTGAAAAAAATAGTAAACTCTAAACAGTGATATTTACTCCAAGCTACAAATATTAGCTCTAGTTGCTATTGGTTTTTAAAGATAAAACATAACCAAATGTGACTTTAACTCCAGATAAGAATGATATAATATAATTATATCTTTTCACTTGTATACTGTCAAGCAGTTAAGTAGAATTTAAAAAATGTAAACCTTAAACAGCGATTATGTCTTGAAGCTACAAATATTAGCACGTGTTGCTACTAGTTTATGAAGAAAAACTCCTTTAATTTCTACATTATTGTGTCATTTTCATTGTCGGGTGAAGTAAAAACAAAAACTTCAAGCCACAAATATTAGCTCTTGTTGCTATTAGCATTTTAAGAAAAAACATAACCAAAATGTAATTAAATTTGACTCCAGATAAGAATAATATGAAATATTTCTGTCTTTACACTTGTATACTGATAAAGTAGTATTGCAAAAAAAAAAAGGAATCTGTAAACAGAGATAATTACTTTAGGCTACAAATATTAGCACTTGTTGCTATTAGCATTTTAAGAAAAAACATAACCAAATTATATTAATAATATGAAATAATTATATCTTTTCACTTGTTTTATTTTAAAACAGATAAAGTAGAAAAAAAAAATTAAACCTTAAACAGTGATTATTACTTTAAGCTACAAATATTAGCACTTGTTGCTACTAGTTTATGAAGAAAAACTGCTTGAATTTATACAATAATGTGTAATTTTCATTGTCGGGGTTAAGTAAAATTTAAACGGAGACAAAAACTTGAAGCTACAAATATTAGCTCTTGTTGCTATTAGCATTTTTAGAAAAAAACATAACCAAATATAACTAACTTTAACTCCAGATATTAATAACTTGAAATAATTCTATCTTTTCACTTGTATACAGTACTGTTAAACGGATGAAGTAGAATTTAATCAAATGTAAGCTGTAAACAGAGATAATTACTTTAGGCTACAAATATTAGCACTTGTTGCTATTAGCATTTTAAGATAAAACAGAACCAAATGTAACTACTCCAGATAACAATAATATAAACTAATTATATATTTTCACTTGTATACTTTCAAACAGATGAAGTATAATAAAAAAAAAAAAAGTAAATATAAGCGCTTGTTGCTATGAGTTTCATTTCTAGATCATTGTGGCGGCCGAGCGTGTTGGATGGCATTTAGCGAGCGCTGGAGCTGGTCTCTTGCATAAAAGTGATATTGATATTTGCAGCGTAGTGTGACTGAGACACTTAATTATCTCCGTCTCGCTCTCGGGTGTTTTGTTGTGTAACATTTCGCTCTTGAAAACTTGGACGCTTAATGAAATATTGAGTAGTTCGACACGCTTTTCTCTGCAGATTCCAATTTTCCAGCCTCTTAACTATTTTGAAATATTTGTATTATAAAGGCTTTAAAAGCCTTGTGTATGTATGAACCCCCCTCGCTGACGGCTCCCCCTTTTAAAAGTGGGTCCCGCTGGATTAATTATGGGGTGTTCGTAGGGAAAAGGGGTGAGTTTGTTTTCCCGCCGTCTCAAAGGATCGTCTAATGCGACGTGAGCCGGGGTTGGCTGGTGGCGATCGTGGCGTCGCTTCTTTCATGAGGGGTCGGTGATGCTGGTGATTACCTCCCCGGAGAGAGAGCGCCTCGCTCTGGTGGGGGGTTCGGGGTTCGGGGTTCGGCTTCTGAGGAACCCCTCGCTGCCGTCGCCGTCAATAAAAGTTCGGTCGCGAGTCTATTAGCGGCGGCGCTGGTGCCGCGAGTGGTCTCGTCGCGTCGCTGCTCCGGCGCCTGTTGCTGTTTGTATCATTCGGCCGGGGGGGAGCTCACGACACCCCTTAATTAAGGTCTCGCTTTAGAGACACGGGGTTCGTCTCAGAGAAGAAAATAAACATGAAGACGACAAGTTGACTTTGTTACAGAGAATCTGTAAAACTTTTTGTCCTTTATCTCTCGTTCGCTGAGTGAGAGAGAAGAGACATGGATGGATGGATGGATGGATGGATGGATGGATGGATGGATGGATGGATGGATGGATGGATGGATGGATGGATAGAAAAATGTATTAATGGATCCAAAGTGACAGTTGATTAATAGATTGATATTGGATGGATGATGATGAAAACAGATGGATGAAGTGAGATATGATGATGATAGGATGGATGGATAGATGGATGGATGGATGGATGGATAGAAAAATGTATTAATTGATTCAAAGTGACAGTTGATTAATAGATTGATGATTGGATGGATGATGGATGAACAGACAGATGGATGGAATGCCTGACGGATCAAAGAATGGATGGATGGATGATAGATGGTTAAATGAAAAGATGAATGGATAAATGATGGATGGATGGATGATAGATGGTTAAATGAATAGATGATGGATAATAGAGTGAAATGTTAATAAAAATAATGGATAAATATGGAGATGGATGATAGATGTTAAATGATAGATGGAGAAATGAAGATGGTTAAATGAAAAGAGAATGGATAAATGATGATGGATGATGATAGATGGTTAAATGAATAGATGGATGATAAATATGATGGATAAAATTTAAATAAAAGATAATGATGATGATGGAGATGATAGATGTTAAATGAAAGAGATAAATAGGAGAATAGATGGTTAAATGAATAGATGGATGGATGGATGGATAAAGGATGGATAAATGATGGATGGATGGGTGATGATAAACAGGTAGTAGGATGGATGGATAAATGATGGATGGATGGATGGATGGAAGAGGATGGATGGATAAATATGATGATGAGGGGGGTAAATGTTGGTTGGTTGGTTGGATAGATGGATGGATGGATGGATAGAAAAAATCATCCTCTTCATCATCTTCATCATCTTCGTCTTCATCGTCTTCATCATCTTCGTCTTCATCTTCATCATCTTCTTCTTCATCATCTTCATCCTCTTCATCTTCTTCGTCTTCATCATCTTCATCATCTTCATCTTCTTCGTCTTCATCGTCTTCATCATCTTCATCATCTTCGTCTTCATCCTCTTCATCCTCTTCATCTTCTTCGTCTTCATCCTCTTCATCCTCTTCATCTTCTTCGTCTTCATCATCTTCATCTTCTTCGTCTTCATCATCTTCATCTTCATCGTCTTCATCGTCTTCATCATCTTCATCATCTTCGTCTTCATCGTCCTCGTCTTCATCGTCTTCATCCTCTTCATCCTCTTCACCCTCTTCATCATCTTCATCATCTTCGTCTTCATCGTCTTCATCATCTTCGTCTTCATCGTCTTCATCGCTCTTCATTTTCATCATCTCTTCATCATCTTCGTCTTCATCGTCTTCATCGTCTTCATCATCTTCATCATCTTCGTCTTCATCCTCTTCATCCTCTTCATCATCTTCATCATCTTTCATCTTCATTCATCTTCATCATCTTCATCTTCTTCAGTCTTCATCGTCTTCATCACCCTTCATCTTCATCATCTTCGTCTTCATCTCTCTTCATCTTCTCTTCATCCACTCTTAATCATCTTCGTCATCTTCGTCTTCATCATCTTCGCCTTCATCGTTTTCATCCTCTTCACCCTCTTCATCATCTTCATCATCTTCGTCTTCATCCTCTTCATCCTCTTCATCATCTTCATCATCTTCGTCTTCATCGTCTTCATCATCATCTTCGCCTTCATCGTTTTCATCCTCTTCACCCTCTTCATCATCTTCATCATCTTCATCTTCACCCTCTTCATCATCTTCATCCTCTTCGTCTTCATCAATACTTCTCATGCGTCACCGACGAGGATTCAATTAGTTTGATGTCAAAGGTCATTACACCGAATTATTTACTTCATTAGCGGCTCCTCCGTGTGTTGCTATGGCAACGTGTTTGTGTCAATGTTCCAAACTTTATTTTTGTACAAATTCTGTAAAACAATATACATTTCCAGGAAAAACAAGTTTGTATATTAGTATATTTTACAATTAAACAAAAATAATTAAACAAAATTAAGGAACATTTTTTAGGAAATTAAAGTTTTTCTTAAATGTTATTCAATGAAACTGTAAAATAAATCAGATTTTAGTCAATTTTACTTCAGGAAAATCGTCCTTTGAAGATGAAGATCTTGGAAACTTCTCCCAGACGCTGCTTGTATTTGGTGAAAGTGAAGAAGAGAGTGTCGTGAAGAAACATGAGGATCTGAGGAGCAGGTTCTGAATCGGTCATGGGTTCTAATCCCGGTTCCCGCGGGTCCAGGGACGCCTGCAGCCAACATGCAGGACCCGAGAGACACATGAGGTTTTCTGTCGTCCTGACCTCCTGCTGGAGGATCTCAGGTCCACCTCGGAGCTTCAAGCTCTCATCAGAGATGTTCTGGTCCACGGAGAAGCTCCGGGAACTGAGTCACGCTGAGATCTGAGTCCAGATCCAAACTTTTTATTGGTCCCTGCGCGTCCATATGGAAATGGTCGGCCATGTTTGTTGTGTCATGAATATTTTTAAACCTCGAGAGAAGAAGACGAAAGATTTCACTGAACTTCACTAAACCATGAGTTTCATCTTCAGACTCCATTCACTCAAAAATATCTTTTTAAATCCAACCTTTTTATAGATTCAACGTAATATAATGTTTTATTAGTGACAATATTTTGTTTTGACTAAAAAGGCTAAGAATAAATATAATAGTTGGAATAATGTAATTGTAATTATTATAATTATTTTAAGCAAAACTGTGAAGATGTTTTTAAAGATGTTTTCTTGCTGCAGCTCCACGACTGACGGCTGGAGAAAGTCAAGATGTTTCTCACTGAAGCAAGAACAGAGACTTGATGGTCTTGTGGAATTATTTAACTTTATTATACTAATCTAATGACCTTCTTCTCCTTCTTCTCCTTCTCCTTCTCCTTCTCCTTCTCCTTCTCCTCCTTCTTCTTCTCCTTTTCCTTTTCCTTATCCTCGTCCTTCTTCTTCTTCCCCTTCTCCTCGTCCTTCTTCTTCTTCCCCTCTCCTCCTTCTCCTTCTCCTTCTTCTCCTTCTCCTCCTTCTCCTTCTCCTTCTTCTTCTCCTTTTCCTTTTCCTTATCCTCGTCCTTCTTCTTCTTCCCCTTCTTCTCATCCTTCTTCTTCTTCCCCTCTCCTCCTTCTCCTCATCCTTCTTCTTCTTCCCCTCTCCTCCTTCTTCTCGTCCTTCTCGTCCTTCTTCTTCTCCTCCTTCTTCTTCTTCTTCTCTTCCTTCTTCTTCCTCTTCCTCCTTCTTCTCCTCTTCTCCTTCTTTCTCTCTTCACCTTCTTCTTCTCCTTCTTTCTTCTCCTTCTTCTTCCCCTCTCCTTCTCCTTCTTCTCCTTCTTCTTCTCCTTCTTCTCCTCCTCCTTCTCATTCTTCTCCTTCTCCTTCACCTTCTCATTCTTCTTCTCCTTCTTCTCCTTCTTCTTCTCTTTTCTCCTTCTCCTTCTTCTACAACAACTCCTTCTTTTCCTTCTCCTTCTTCTCCTTCTTCTACTACTCGTTCTTCTCCTTCGCCTTCTCCATCTCCATCTCCTTCTTCTACAACTCCTCCTTTTCCTTCTCTTTCTCCTTCCTTTCCTTCTCCTTCACCTTCACCTTCACCTTCTTCTCCTTCTCCTTCTCCTTCTCCTTCTCCTTCTCCTTCTCCTTCACCTTCACCTTCACCTTCTCCTTCTTCTTCCCTCTTCCTCTCCTTCTTCTTCTCCTTCTTCTTCTCCTTCAGAGTCGACGGTGTTCTTCCCAGAGCAGACGCTCTCGGTGGAGGAGGACGTCGGTGAGATTCTCATCCCGGTTCATCGCAGTGGAGACGTCAGTCAGGAGCTGATGGTGGTCTGCTCTACTCACCAGGGTACGACTCTCTCTCTTTTCTTCACCTCCTCAGACCCGTGGTCATGTCTGTCCATCATTCCCTCATGTTCAAGTTAGACGGCGTGAGTCATATTGTCTTCCTGTAGCATTTATTATATATATATATTATATAATATAATATCTAGATAATATATAATCAAATATACATATATTATCATTTATATTAAATTAAATTAATCACAACAGGGACACCCTGGAAAGGCTGCAGGTCGATGTTGGTGCAATATAAATGTAGACATTTTACTTTTTAATTATTAGAATTAAATGATCAAACTCTATGTGTAAAAAAAACAAACTTATTTTTTAATATTCTAATTATTTATTTTAATTAAGCAATAAAACAAAACAATCTTTCAATATTAAAAATAATTGAATTAATTCATTCGAAAGTGTAATACATTTTTTTTTAAAGTTTAGTTAAAGTTCTCTTTATTTGATGATACATTCATCTGAACAGACAAGGGGACACCCTGGAAAGGCTGCAGGTCTATATTCGTATAACTGTGTCGATATCCTTCTATTTAATTTAAAAAAGATACAAATTAAAAAATATTACATTTTATTATTTTATTTTTGAATTTTTGAATTAAATGATCAAACTCATATATAAAAAAATAAATATATTTAAAAAATATTCTAATCAGTTAATTTAATTATACATTAAAAACAAATTCAACCTGTCAATATAGAAATAATTAAATTATTTTCAAAAAATAATGTGATGCTTAAAAACAAAAAGGTTTAATCCTTTAAAATTTTAAATTAATTTAAATATTTTAATACTTTGAAATTAATCTCAATTTGACGAGGGGACACCCTGGAAAGACTTCCAGTCAATCAAACTATAACCTTAAACTCACACCCAAAAATTGTTGGTAAAATAGCGCCACAATTTGTAGATTGAATTTAACAGGCTCCGCCTTCAAAAAGATGAATGAATATAGAAATGTAGTTTTTGAACTGTTGGAATTAAACTACAAAACTCTATGTGTAAAATACATGACAAAAGTACATTCACTACTTTATCGACACGACACAGTCAAAGAAAATCATGTTTGTAACGAGATAGTAAATGAACCAATAGACTCCTGTGTTTGTCATAAGCTCCGCCCATTTAGTTGAAGCACTAAAAAGATCGAATTGAATCCGCCAGCTGTCAATCAAAACAGCTGATTCTGTCTGGATAAAACTCGTGAAATGTTACGAAGGAGTAAAGTGTCGGTGCAAATGAAGTAATGCCGTGAATTAAAAGTACTTTAGCTTCTGAAAATACTTGTTTTATTTTGTTAATTCACCGTAAAGACTTTACTTTTGTAACTCGTTTCCTGCCTCAACGATCTGGAAACAGTGAAACAGGAGATTATTATGATAATTCAACATAATAAAGACTTAAGTACAAATATGTGTATTATAACATTTTATATTTATTCAAATATTTCCAATCATCAAAAAACTATGAACATGAAAATAAGATTCTTACGACATTTAATTTCTAATTATTTGCAAAAATACGTAATAATAAAATGCAAAAATTGTTCCTGATACAGTTTGTAGTTTTACGCTCTTTACGCTCATACTTTGGCCTCCTTCACGTCCGGCCCAAAAAATCTTGTTACCTTTTGTGAGGAAATCCAGGTCAGTCGTGACGTCATGTTTTCATAAACACAAAATCCCCGCCGGAGACGAACAGCTGCTGCACAAAATACTATTTTGATAATGAGCTGAAAACCAGATACACAGAGAAGTTTAGAAGTTAATCTTGACAGTTTTTAATGGTTGGATTTAACGTCTCAAATGTAAAAACTTTTATGGTTTTTTGTTGTTAAATTTAAAATCTGTTTTTGTGATTAAATCATTTAAATAATAAATTATATAAATAATACAATAAATATTAATTAATTAATTAATATTACATCCATTTGTTTTTTTATAATTAAACGTATACTTTTTCTTTTTTTTTGAGATTAGAATATCAAACAATATGTTCAAAACATTGTAATTAATTTTCATGTTTTAAATGATTGATTGACATTTTTCAATAAAAGCAAATTCAACATTTAAATGAAGCAATAATTTAATTCAACTTTTCAAAAATATTCAAGGATTTTAAGGGAAAAAAAATCAATTAAAAAATACGTAAAATGTTAAATTCATCCATTCAATATTTTTATACATTTTTTTTGTATTGTTTATTTATACACATATATTTTTATATTCTACTTCCAACAATTCAAAAATAAATATATTCAACCATTTTTAATTTATAGATTTTAAAATTCAATATTAAAATGGCTTTGTTCTCAAATTCAATACAAACATGTTTGTATAACGTTGTCAAAATACTATGTTTTTTATCTGCAGCTTTAAATACAATAAACAATGTTGTAATAGTAATAACATCATAAAATGTTAGATTTTTATAATGTAATTATGTTTTTGAATATTCAACCTTTCAATAAAAAATTAAATAATGAAAAAAACACGTAAATGCTTAAACTATTCAATATAATGATATCACTGATGAACTTCCATGAAGTGATATCGATCCTGTCGCGACCTCTTGACCCCTTGGATCAGTCGAAGTGGTTTCAAGTAAATGAAAATACATGGAACTCGTCTGGAATATAAACTCTTATTATCCTGATGAGTGTTGGATTTAATGAGCTTTTCCATCACAAACCTCTATTGTGTTCTGGCAACTCATGCACTCATTGATTTGTGTGTTTTTTTAGTCGCACAAGTCGCTTTTAGGAAGAATTCAAACCCATGTGGTTTCTGGGAGTGAAGTCAGTTTTAATAAACGTGTTCTGTTCGTCTAGATGGTCTGAAGAAGCAGTTTTTAAAAAGTACATGTATTGTTTGAATACTTGGTTATTAAAAAACATAATTAAACAGTTAATGTACAAGTTAATGTAAAACTTAATTTAAAATGTAATTTAAAACTTAATTTAAAATGTATTTTAAAACTTAATTTAAAATGTAATTTAAAACTTAATTTAAAACTTTGTGTACAAGTAAATGTAAAACTAAACGTAAAACTTAATTTACAACTTTATTTACAAGTAAATGTAAAAATTAATGTTAAACTAAACGTAAAACTTAATTTAAAACTTAATGTGTACAAGTAAATGTAAAACTTAACGTAAAACTTAATTTTAAATTTAATTTAAAACATAATTTAAGACTTAATATAAAATTCAATGTAAAAGTTAATGTAAAACTTAATTTAAGACTTAATATAAAATTCAATGTAAAACTTAATGTAAAACTTAATGTAAAACTAAATTTAAAATTGAATTTAAAACTTAATTTAAGACTTAATATAAAATTCAATGTAAAAGTTAACGTAAAACTTAATGTAAAACTTAATTTAAAATTTAATTTAAAACTTAATTTAAAACTTAATATAAAACTTAATGTCAAACTTAACGTCAAACTCAATGTATAACTTAATTTAAAACTTAATGTTAAACTTAATTCACAACTTAATATAAAACTCAATGTACAAATTAATGAAAAACTTAACGTAAAACTTAATGTAAATCTTGATGTACAAGTCAATGTAAAACTTAATGTAAAACCTAATTTGAAATTTAAATTAACTTCATTTAATTAAATTCTCAGAGGATTTTAATTCGTCCAGTTAATCGTAAAAGTAATACTAATTGTATTTTATTTGTATATACAGTGTTAGATTGATTGTATTCTCTGGTGTCATCACCACTAAAAACACTGTGTTTACTGTAAATCAACTTTTAACGTATAAAGTATTTCAACCACGAATCCTGGTCTCCTCACAGGCTCGGCCTCGGGTACGATTCCCACCACCGTCCTCTCGTACTCCGACTACATCTCGCGGCCCGAGGAGTACAAGAGCGTCCTGCGCTTCCAGGAGGGCGAGCGCCAGAAGTCGTGTGGTGTCGTCGTCATCGACGACTCTCTGTACGAGCAGCAGGAGACTTTCAACGTCACCTTGTCCATGCCTGTCGGGGGAAGACTTGGACGTCACTACAGCAGCAGCAGAGTCGACATCCTGGAGGACCTGGACGATGGTGAGAGAAGATCTTGATGATGGTCCTTTAAAAAATCTTGATGATGGTCCTTTAAAATATCTTGATGATGGTCCTTTCAAACATGTTGATGATGGTCCTTTAAAACATCTTGATGATGGTCCTTTCAAACATGTTGATGATGGTCCTTTAAAACATCTTGATGATGGTTCTTTAAAACGTCTTGATGATGGTCCTTTAAAACATGTTGATGATGGTCCTTTAAAACATCTTGATGATGGTCCTTTAAAACATCATCTTGATGATGGTCCTTTAAAACATCTTGATGATGGTCCTTTAAAACATCTTGATGATGGTCCTTTAAAACATCTTGATGATGGTCCTTTAAAACATCTTGATGATGGTCCCTTAAAACATCTTGATGATGGTCCTTTAAAACATCTTGATGATGGTCCTTTAAAACATCTTGATGATGGTCCTTTAAAACATCTTGATGATGGTCCTTTAAAACATCTTGATGATGGTCCTTTAAAACATCTTGATGATGGTCCTTTTAAAACATCTTGATGATGGTCCTTTAAAACATCTTGATGATGGTCCTTTAAAACATCTTGATGATGGTCCTTTAAAACATCTTGATGATGGTCCTTTAAAACATCTTGATGATGGTCCTTTAAAACATCTTGATGATGGTCCTTTAAAACATCTTGATGATGGTCCTTTAAAACATCTTGATGATGGTCCTTTAAAACATGTTGATGATGGTCCTTTAAAACATCTTGATGATGGTCCTTTAAAACATCTTGATGATGGTCCTTTAAAACATGATAATGGTCCTTAACATCTTGATGATGGTCCTTTAAAACATCTTGTGATGGTCCTTTAAAACATCTTGATGATGTCCTTTTAAAACATCTTGATGATGGTCCTTTAAAACATCTTGATGATGGTCCTTTAAAACATCTTGATGATGGTCCTTTTTAACATCTTGATGATGGTCCTTTTAAAACATCTTGATGATGGTCCTTTAAAACATCTTGATGAGGTCCTTTAGAACTCCTTAGCTTTTTAACATCTTGATGATGGTCCTTTTAAAACATCTTGATGATGGTCCTTTAAAACATCTTGATGATGGTCCTTTAAAACATCTTGATGATGGTCCTTTAAAACATCTTGATAATGGTCCTTTTTAACATCTTGATGATGGTCCTTTTAAAACATCTTGATGATGGTCCTTTAAAACATCTTGATGATGGTCCTTTAAAACATCTTGATAATGGTCCTTTTGGTCCTTTAAAACATCTTGATGATGGTCCTTTAAAACATCTTGATGATGGTCCTTTAAAACATTGAGATGGTCCTTTAAAACATCTTGATGATGGTCCTTTAAAACATCTTGATGATGGTCCTTTAAAACATCTTGATGATGGTCCTTTAAAACATGTTGATGATGGTCCTTTAAAACATCTTGATGATGGTCCTTTAAAACATCTTGATGATGGTCCTTTAAAACATCTTGATGATGGTCCTTTTAAAACATCTTGATGATGGTCCTTTAATGATAGGTATTAAAAGTAAGAAATTGTTGTTAAAGAACAAACATTATGATACGTTCAATATAAAAAACAATAATAAATAAAAAAGTTTTTTTTATTTGATTTAAATAGTCATAATACATTAATATACAAACAAATCTTTAAAAAGAATTGGAAATAAATGTTTTATTTATGGACGTTAAAAGATGAAAGATAAAATGCTATCTTTGGTTTTTTTTTCAATTTAAATTAATATGTATATGTATGTAAAAACATTTAAGATTAAACACAAAAATAATTTATAATATTACTATTTAAGTAGAAAATATTAGTTGTTTCACTGTTGTTTTTTAACGTGTTTTTTGTAATTATTTTACTTTGTAAAAAGTATACTTTCATAGAAAGTTATTTCATAAAACTATAAAATAATAATAAAATAAAAATGACTTTAAATGAATGTAGTACAAAAACAGAAGGATTTCTTTAAAGGCAAACGGCCTCATGTTGATGTGAAATATATGAATAAATAAAAGAAGAGAGAAACATTGACAGGTACTTAGTTAATCAAAGATCCTTTGTAGTAATACATAGTAATAATACAGATTCATTACATCCTCGCGTCGACCAATTTGTCGTGAGCGTCGTGATCTGACGAGTCGTTAGCGACGGACGACGACGACGACGGAACGTCTGGACTCGTCGAGACTCGCGGTAACAAGAGGAAAAACATCACTTGTGCAGGAAACTGTCAGAAGATCTGAGGAATGTTTCCGACTCTGAAGGGACGAGAGACTCATCAGAGTCTGTTGAGGGTCCGCTGAGGGTCCGCTGAGGGTCCCGGGGGAAGAACTGACAGCAATACTGAGAGGAAACATCAGACGTGTTAATAGAACCTGATTTTATTTTCTGATTTATTGAAGATTCTTTTTATGTATATTATTGCAGCCATAGTTGTCTTTTCTACAAAAATATATCAAATATTTAATTGAACATTTTAAATGCTCTGTTGTTTATTTAAGCATTTGTTTATTTTGTAGAATTTAATTCAATATTTGTTTTATAGTAAATCATTTAATTTATTTTTTTCTATATTGATAGCTTTAATTTGTTTGTTTCCAATAATTCAAAAGTGAATTTTCTATTTTTTTTTTAATTAGTAGCTTTTAAAATTCAATATAAAAATGTTGGTATAAGTAAGTAAGTAGTTTTTATGTTGAATATAACAGTGCCAACATAAATAAAAAATATTTACACATAGAGTTTGATATTGTAGTTCCAAAAATTCTTTTAAAATTCAATATAGAAATGTTTGTATATTTTCTTAAAAAATGTACATGTAGATATTTAATATTCTAATTCCAATATTCCAATATTTTTCCTAAGTTCAATATTTTTTTATAAGTAGTTTTTAAATTCAATATAAAAATGTTGGTATAAAAGTGTCAACGTTAAGATTTTTTACACATAGTTTGATATTTTAATTCAAAAATATATATTTTCTAAATATATTTTACTTTTTAGCTTTTGAAATTCAATATAAAAAATGTTGGTATATTAAAAAATATATATACATGTAGATATTTAATATTGTAATTCCAATCATTCAAAAAATATGTTTCCTAAATTCAATATTTTTTACTTTTTAGCTTTTGAAATTCAATACAAAAATGTTGGTATAATAGTGTCAACATATAAAAAAAATGTATTGCTATACTTTGCTATACTTCACTACGCTATGGTATTGCTAGACTGTGTTTTTCTTAATACTATATGAGAAAATGTTGATAATAATAAAAAAAAACAAATCAAAATTATTTAATTAAATTATTCCATAAAAAACTCCAGTTTTTGTAAATATAAATTATTGATTTCAAACGTTCAAAGAAATATTTCAATCCTTTAAAAATCATCATTTCAATCAAATCAAATCTCTGATCTTCTTCCACACTCAGTGTTTGTGCAAAATAAATCACGACTAAAAGTGTTTCAAATTGATGCGTGAAACTAGCTTTAGATGTTGCTTGAGAACTGCTGCTGCTCTCTCGCCCGGGGTCACAGTCAGGTGCCCCCCCCCCCCCCCCTCACCCACACCAGGATCCTGGCACTGTTAGGACCCGCGGGTCGATCCAGAACTGGATCAGGTCACAGTGACTGTGAGACTGAAGGTTGACAAGCAGGAATTAAGTCTCAAAATCTTCCCTTCATTTGTCAAACGCTGGTTGTGGAGGCGAGTCTGACTAACGTGCGACAGACTCTTACATCCCATAATCACTTCTACTTCTTTTGTTCTAATATCCTCACATGAGTTTGCATCACTTTACACACCACGGGATTCAAACCACTGAACTATTCTACTGTGAAACATGTTTCACTATATAATCATAATACATACTTTACTTCAATAAAACTCTTGTACACAAAGTAGAATTTTACTCCTATATTATATATTAAAATTGCGTTTCACTATGATCTTCTTTACTATGATATGCTGTACTTTTCTGTACCATGCTGTGTTGTTCTTGGTGTTGTCTTGACCTTTTAAGTATATATTTTATTGAGTATTGTTTTGATTGTTTAAGCGCTTTGTGACCCTGGTCTAGAAAAGTGCTCTATAAATATAAATTACTTCCTTACTCACATATACAATACTACTAATACTTTACTATAAAATAGTATATTAAACTATACTTCGTTATGCTATACTGTCAAATGGTATACTGTCGTACACTATGCTATGCTATTGCTATACTATGATATACTGTACAATACCATACTATGTTATACTATGATCTACTATGGTATTGCCATACTATGCTATGGAATGGTATGCAATGGTACACCTATACTATATTATGCTATACTATGGTATCGTACACCATGCTATGCAATGGCTCTTCTAAGTAATGCTATGCTATGCTATACTAGACTGTACTATGTTATGCTATGGTATACTAAGTAAGTAAGTAAGTAATTTGAATTTATATGGCGCTTTTCCAGACCAGGGTCACAAAGCGCTTAAACAAAAAAAACAATACTCACTAGGCTATGCTATGCTATGCTATGCTATGCTATGCTATGCTATGCTATACTGTACTAAGATATGCTACGCTTAGCTATGCTATATTATAAAATGTTATGGTATACTTTGATGTGCTAAACTAAACTGTACTATATTATGCTATGCTGTACTGTACTATGATATATTATGCTATGGTATACTGTGCTATACTACTGTAAGTAAGTAAGTAAGTAATTTTTATTTATATAGCGCTTTTCCAGACCAGGGTCACAAAGCGCTTAAACAATCAAAACAATATTCAATAAAGTTTATACTTTAAAGATTAAGATAAAACTGATAACACAACAGGAGTTCCAGAAAATCAAGGAAAAGCCTGAACAAATAAAAACGTCTTAATATGTTTCTTGAAGGAGTCAGTAGATCATCAAACACAGAGATGGTTCCAAAGCTTAGGAGCAACAGTCTGGAAGGATTTCTCTCCTCTGGTCCTGAAGTTCAGGAACCATCAGTAGATTCTGATCCACAGACCTCAGAGCCCGAGCTGGGGTGTAAGTCTGGATCAGATCGGTGATGGAAGGTCTGACCATGAATAGATCTGAAAGTAAGAACCAGAATTTTAAATTGATCCTGAAAGAAACTGGCAGCCAGTGAAGAGTTTTAAGGATCAGAGAAATGTGAGTTCTTCTACTAGAGCGGCTCAGAATTCTGGCTGCAGAGTTCTGAATCTGAATACTGTATTCTATTCCTATACTATACTACAGTATGGTAAACTATTCTATGGTATATCATGCTATTTTATGCTATATCTAGGTCATGCTGTGTCATGCCAGCAAAAGTGTGCGTCTACAGCAACACAACTAAACAAAACCTTCAACACACAACATTTCTTCACGACAGATCGACTCCTTTCATCTCATGGTTTCTTCCTCTTAGTGCCAAATATTCAAAGACACTGGAGTTCTTCAGACGACACCTGAGAACGTCCAGTAAACTATATTTAAAGGTTTCACAGACTCACAAAAATGGTCACGCACACACACACACACACACACACCAGGGTGATTACTGCAATTTGGCTTTACACCTCCTTCAGCGCTCACACACACTTCACTGCCACAGTTTGGCCCCTGAGGGCTGAGAGGATGTGATTCTCACTCCTCAGTCATCACTCACTGCGACCCCTTGTCATGACCCCCCCCCCCCCGGCCCACACACACACATGCCAGGACATGTATGAACACACACATGTGTGTGTGTGTTAGCCGGAGATGGAATGTCGGTCGTACGGCTTTAAAAAAGTGTTCCACGATATCCACTGTTATTAAGGCCTCGACCTGGACTGTAATTACCATAAAAGAGAAACACTTATCGCCCACACTCTGTTTACACCTTCAATAAAACCTCTGTTTGCTGCGCCGCTGGAAGCTTAAGAGCACAGAGTGTGTAGGAGGAACAATGATCGTTTCCTGAGCGATACGTCGCTCGCTCTGTCAGATGGAGTTTTGATAGAACCGCTGGAAAGACCTCTGCTGTGTCTTCCAATCGCATACTTGTGTACTTAAACTTGTTTTAAGTGCATAAGTACGTCTCAATTCTTAGTGAAAAGAAGAAAAAAAGTGTGAAATTTAGTGCTCCATACTCACTAAACTGTCACTAAAACGCCTACAAAACTGAGTATGGATCGATGGACACTTTCTACACTAAACGGCTCCAAGTGACGTTGACGTGTTAAATATATACAGTATATATATATACTTACAGGTGTATTTTCAGCAGCAGTAGTAGGATGACACGTCTTCGCTGCTGATACCGGCGTAAATATTTCGCCAATATTTTGTTTCTCATATATTCCTTGATCCAAACCAAACGTGCTGCCAGCAGGTGGCGCTAGTGTTCCTACAGCTGGTTGAAATCATCCTTAAATAGTAGTAGAAGAAGAAGCTGTCACGTCATTTCCTGTTAGTGCGTAGCAGCAGAGTTTGATTTGAGACATACTATCTGTGGAGGATTAGTTACTAGTTAGTATGTACACTATCCTGATGCATACTAACCACTAAGAGAAGTGTGTGATTTGAGACACAGAACTTAAGTCAAACAAAGAGACCAACCTGCTAGTTTTAGATATGCTAACAGTTGGTTAGCAATGTAGCATGTTGTTTAAATGTCCCTTTATCCATAGTAGATGATGATAAAAGAAAGATCTGCGGGAATCAACGTTGAATCAGTTGTTTGGTCTTCTTCACGGTCAAGTGGAACTGATAAACGTCAACAGGATAAACCTCTAATGTTTAGTACTAGTACTACACAAATTTACGAATCACACCACAAGCATTGTCGCTTGAAGGACCATGGCCGATACTAAGGTATTGACTCCACACGGTCCCAGAACACCCTGTCTGGGAAGGTGCAGCTGATTGGACCAGACCTATACTAGAAGCTAGAAAATGAACCAATGGGCTGCTGTCTTTGTCATGAGCTCCGTCCATTGAGTAGAAGGACAAAAAGATGTCAATGAATCAGGCAGATGTCAATCAAAGCCACTGATTTGGAGTTCGGTAGGCTAAGACAGTTGATGATGGTGCAAGACTTAAGTTAAAAGCAGCGTAAAGAATGACAGGAAGTGGGTCATTTTTAAAAAGATGTTCTGGGTTCTTCACCCGAGAGGGATTCCTTTTTTGGAATATTTCAATATATCTTTTTGGTCTTTTATTCAACTCTGGGTGTGCTATTACAGGATCATTTTTCTTTTTATTTCTCCTTTAGTTAACTGGAACTCTTTGTCTACTTGATCTACTTCATCACTGTATCATAACAATAAGGGTAACAGTTAGCGCACAGCCTATCTATCAATCTATATCTATAAATGTCTCAAAATGGCCGAAAATGGCCGTGCGCTAACTATTACCCTTATTGTTAGTGTTGGTGTTGTGTATAAGACAACATCACTTTTTCGACTCGTATCAAGGAAGGTTTAAATGTGAGCTGTTTAGCTTTAATGTTAGTCAAGTTACAACCTTTTAAAAGTCACGAATCTTCCAGAGTTTCCAGGATTTATTTTTCGGAACTGTCGCGATCGTCCGAAAAACTCTCATTTTAAGTCGATGCAAACATGTTACTGTCCTTTAACATGTTTGCATCGACTTACATGACCTTTGCCTTTTTTATTCCCAAATTTAGGCGGTTCTATATCTTAAAAGAAAATCTGTATCTTAAATGTAAACGCATTAGGTCAGTCAAACTGAGCCTGAGAAACCTGGGTGTTGTATTTGATAAAGACATGCCTCTTGTTCAACACTGCAGAAAACTGACCAGAAACTGTTTCCTTCAACTGAGAAAAATCTCTAAACTTAGGAAATGGAACAGAGGACTATTTCTTCCGTCTGGACTATTGTAACAGTTTGTTTTCATGTCTTAACAAGAAGGATGTGTCTCGCCTGCAGTTGATTCAGAACTCTGCAGCCAGAATTCTGACCCGCTCAAGTAGAAGAACTCACATTTCTCCTGATCCTTAAAACTCTTCACTGGCTTCCAGTTTCTTTCAGGATCAACTTTAAAATTCTGGTTCTTACTTTCAGATCTATTCATGGTCAGGCTCCTCCTTACATCACTGATCTGATCCAGCCTTACACCCCAGCTCGGGCTCTGAGGTCTGTGGATCAGAATCTACTTATGGTTCCACGCACACGGTTCAGGACCAGAGGAGAGAAATCTTTTCAGGCTGTTGCTCCTAAGCTTTGGAACAATCTTCTCTCTCTTTGCGCTTGATGATCTACTGACTCCTTTAAGAAACATCTTAAGACGTTTCTATTTGTTCAGGCTTTTCCTTGAATTTCTGGAACTCCTGTGTTGTTCTCAGTATTATCTTGATCTTTAAAGTATGTACTTTTTTTAGTATTGTTTTGATTGTTTAAGCGCTTTGTGACCCTGGTCTGGAAAAGCGCTATATAAATAAATATTACTTACTTACTTACTTACTTACTATTAAAATGATAAAAATGTATTATTAAATTAAAAAATGTAAAATCTCAAAATAATTTTTTGTTTTCATCAAAGTTAGCGAGATTCCACGAAAAGGTTTTGAATACAAACTGAATCTGATCAAAAGGATGTAAGTAAGTAAGTAAGTAAGTAATTTGTATTTATATAAAACTTTTCCAGACCAGGGTCACAAAGCGCTTAAACAATCAAAACAATATTCAATAACTTTAAAGGTCAAGATAACACTGATAACAGGAGTTCCAGAAAATCATACACGATTAAACCCATTTTAACCCTTCAGATCCAGCCCTGAAACCTCCATCAGAACACCTTCGAACAAACGTAACTAAGTGATTAAAAACCTTCTAATTCAGGATCAATAAACAACCATCATTTCGCCCGACGGCGCCGTGAGTGATGGACGGATCCGTCGGATACAAACGTCCTCAGGTAACGCTTGCACTCGTGATCTGAAGAGGCTTCGCTTCCTCTCGCCGTCCCTCTGCAACACACTCGGAGGTCTTGTTTTTCACCTCCTTCAGAGGCACTCGGTGCTCGCCGTCAGGGGAGGAAGGAAAAACGTCGGTAACAATGAGTCGGTGTTAGAGGCCACCGGGGGTCGAAGGTCGCGCCTCCCCGCAGTTTAACTTCAGACTAATGGGCCGTCGCTGTTTGACCTCCGACCCCGGCCTCGTCTGACGGCGCTGGCGTCGCCGCAGGTGGACGAACGAGCGGAGAAGCGACGCTAAGACGACGAGTGTCGACGCTCGCGGGTTCAGATGGAAATCGACGCTTTGATCTCGTGAATCGATGCCGACATGTTGAGATGTTAGAAACACACTCGTCACTCGACGTATCTCGCTTCGTCTGCTGGGATCGTGTTTCACAGACGATCGTTTCAAACACGCAGAACTGAATATTTAAACGCATAATATAAATATAAATGTACTGTCTTTGTTCTCGTAATTCAAAACAAGTGATTTATTTAAACATCAAATACACTTAAACTAGTGGTGTATCATTTAAACAAGTCACGTATCATTTATACTAGTCATGTATAATTTCAACTAGTGGTGTATCATTTAAACAAGTCACGTATCATTTATACTAGTCATGTATCATTTATACTAGTGGTGTATCATTTAAACAAGTCACGTATCATTTATACTAGTCATGTATCATTTAAACTAGTGGTGTATCATTTAAACTAGTCGTGTATCATTTAAACTAGTCATGTATGATTTAAACTAGTCAGGTATCATTTAAACTAGTCACGTATCATTTAAACTAGTCGTGTATCATTTAAACTAGTCATGTATGATTTAAACTAGTCAGGTATCATTTAAACTAGTCGTGTATCATTTAAACTAGTGGTGTATCATTTGAACTAGTGGTGTATCATTTAAACTAGTCGTGTATCATTTAAACTAGTCATGTATCATTTAAACTAGTCATGTATCATTTAAACTAGTCAGGTATCATTTAAACTAGTCACGTATCATTTAAACTAGTGGTGTATCATTTAAACTAGTCATATACCATGTAAACTAGTCATGTATCATTTACACTAGTGGTGTATCATTTAAACTAGTCATGTATCATTTAAACTAATGGTGTATCATTTAATCTAGTGGTGTATCATTTAAACTAGTCGTGTATCATTTTAACTAGTCGTGTATCATTTTAACTAGTCATATACCATGTAAACTAGTCATGTATCATTTACACTAGTGGTGTATCATTTATACTAGTGGTGTATCATTTAAACAAGTCACGTATCAGTTATACTAGTCATGTATCATTTTAACTAGTGGTGTATCATTGAAACTAGTCGTTTATCATTTAAACTAGTCGTGTTTCATTTTAACTAGTCATGTATCCTTTAAACTAGTCATGTATAATATCTACTAGTCACGTATCATTTAAACTAGTCATGTATAATTTAAACTCGTCATATACAATATAAACTAGTCATGGATCATTTACACTAGTGGTGTATCATTTATACTAGTGGTGTATCAATTATACTACTCATGTATCATTTATACTAGTCATGTATAATCTAAATTAGTGGTGTATCATTTATACTAGTCATGTATCATTTAAACTGGTCATATACCATGTAAACTAGTCATGTATCATATAAACTAGTTATTTATTATTTAAATTACTCATGTACCATTAAAACGGGTCAAAAACCAAAATCTAGTCATGTCTTTACACTAGTGGGTATCATCTAATAGTCTACTTAACTATTGTATAACGTATTATTAAATTTTCTTTTCTCCAAAACAACCTGCCTACTTACCTTGGTGAAGGGCCGAATTACAAACTCCCACATTAACGTTATGGTGCCAAAGATCTCCCATGATGCCTTTCTACACACTGTAGTGATGACTGACCGGTCGATACAATACTGTATTTAAATTATTTTTCTATTTCTAAAGTGTTTGACGTCTGTGATCGACTGGTATTACTTGATGTTGTCGTGTTTCAGACCCTAAACCCCGCAGGGAAGGGACGCCCATATATGGAAATCAAATCATTAAATATAACTAAGTCATTAAAAATAACATTTAAAAACTGTTTTTCTTCTTCAGCTCCTGTTTTCTACTTCGGGGACGAGTCGTATCAGGTGGACGAGAGCGCCGGACACGTGGAGGTGAAGGTGTGGAGGACGGGAACGGATCTGTCCAGGACCAGCACCGTCACGGTTCGGTCCCGCAAGGCCGACCCGGTCTCGGCAGAAGGTCTGTAGCGACAAACTCTCTTCTTCTTTTTCTTCAAACGAGTCATGGTGTCGGTTCTCTCCAGCCGGCGTGGATTATGTCGGCATCAGTCGCAACCTGGACTTCGCTCCGGGCGTCAGCATGCAAACGTTCCGGGTCAGTATCCTGGACGACCTGGGGCAGCCGGAGCTGGAGGGGGTGGAGACCTTTGACCTGGTGCTGCGCATGCCGGTGAACGGCATCTTGGGGGATCTTGCCAAGTCCACGGTGCTCATCAACGACTCGGTGTCGGACTGTGAGTCTGGATCGTTCTTGACTGAACGAGGATTCAGCTTCGTTTGAACCGCATCTGACACGCTCGTGATTGAACCTCAACTCAACACTTTTGTGGCTCAGATTTAAGATTTCACACGTTTAAAAGTCAAGTGTCGTCGTGATGGTGATGTGAGGTGACAGGCCTGACGTTGGTGGAGATTATAACTCGCTTGATGAGTCAGTGCACCATTTAAAAGACACTATTTATATCATGACAAGCCCAGTTACAAACATCACGACTCGTAGACCAACACATTCAGGAGAAAAACATGTTTATCATTTAAACTAGTGGTTTATCATTTATACTAGTGGTGTTTCATTATAACTAGTGGTGTATCATTTATACTAGTGGTGTTTCATTATAACTAGTGGTGTATCATTTATACTAGTGGTGTTTATCATTTATACTAGTGGTGTATCATTTATACTAGTGGTGTATCATTTAAACTAGTGGTGTATCATTTAAACTAGTGGTGTATCATTTAAACCAGTGGTGTATCATTTAAACTAGTGGTGTATCATTTATACTAGTGGTGTGTCATTTCAAAATAGGTGTACATACGAATCATATAAACTAGTCATGTGTTCTCATTTTATACTAGTGTTATTTCATTTCATATCGACTAGTGGTGTATCATTTATAGTGGTGGTCATTATAACTAGTGGTGTATCATTTATACTAGTAGTGTATCATGTATACTAGTGATGTATCATTTAACTATATAAGCTAGTCTTGTAACAAATAAACTAATCATGTCATTTTTACTTTTAACATAAATAATGTTGAAAATCAAACGTGTGTATTTTCACAAACGTAGAAACATCAGAACTTGTTTTTGTTTCCATCAATGTCTTAGTTTTAGCTCAGAGTCCAGGAAGTTCATTGTAAGTTGACCTCAGTGAAGAGTCACGTCTGGACACGGTCAGTCAAGGAGGTCAACACCAGATAATCCTGAAGTATCTTTAAGAAGAACAAAAGGACAATAGGAGTGTTGAAGGATGGAAGACAAATATGTCCAGGTGCTCAGTCTTGAGCCTCAGACGAGTGACGAGGGTTGAAAAAGATTCTCTCACAGAATCGTCACACATTCCTGGAAGAAAAGTGTGAGTTAAGTATTAATTCAAGTGTTTCTTCTCTCAGTGCCGAGGGTCCAGTTCAGGGAGTCGCTGTACTCGGGCGAGGAGAACGACGGTCAGATCACGGCGATGGTTCACCGCAGCGGCGACATCAGGCACAGATCCACGGTCCGTTGTTACAGTCGTCAGGCCTCCGCTCAGGTCGCCGTGGACTTCACTGAGCGACCAAACACTGACGCCTCCGTCCTCACCTTCTTACCTGGTGGGTTTAACTTTCTTCCTGTTACCAAATCTGGGTTCCAGGTACATTATTTATCTGAACACTACATAAGTACAAGTCTTTCACAGTATTTAAAACTAGTCATGTATCATATGAACTAGTAGTTTATCATATAAACTAGTCATGTATAATATCAACTAGTCCTTTATAATATATACTAGTCATGTATCATATCAACTAGTCCTTTATTATATAAAAAATAGTCTTGTATCATGAACTAGTCATTTATCAGGTAAACTAGTCTTATATTATATACTCAAGCCATGTGTCATGAAAACTAGTCATGCATCATATCAACTAGACATGTATAATTTAAACTTGTCATACATCATCTTAACTAGTCATCTATAATTTGAACTAGTCATTAATCATATAAACAAGTCATCTATAATTTGAACTAGTCATTAATCATATAAACAAGTCATGTATAATATAAACTAGTCATCTTTCATTTTAAAATAGTCATGTATAATAAAAACTAGTCATGTACTGTATCATTTAACCTAGTCATGTATTGTATAAATGAGTCATATATCATATAAACTAGTCATGTATCATTTAAACTAGTCATGTATTATATAAATTAGTCATCTATTATGTTAAATCAGTTGTGTATCATATAAACAAGTCATGCATCATATCAACTAGACATGTATAATTTCAACTTGTCATGCGTCATATTAACTAGTCATTTATAATTTGAACTAGTCATTTATCATATAAACAAGTCATGTATAATATAAACTAGTCATATATCATATTAACTAGTCCTGTATCATATTAACTAGTCATATTTCATGTTTAACTAGTCATGTATAATAAAAGCTAGTCATGTATCATTTAACCTAGTCATGTATTATATAAAAAGTCATCTATTATTTGAAATCAGTCATTTATCATATAAACTAGTCCTGTATCATTTAAACTTGTCATGTATCATATAAACAAGTCATGCATCATATCAACTAGACAAGTATAATTTAAACTTGTCATGCATCATATAAACTAGTCATTTATCATATAAACTAGTCATTTATAATTAGAACTAGTCGTGTATCTTTTAAACTAGTCATATATGATATACACAAGTCCTGTATCATATAAACTATTAGTGTTTCATATAAACTAGTCCTGGATCATATAAACTAGTCCTGTAGCATATAAACTAGTCGTGTATTATATAAACTAGTCCTGTATCATATAAACTAGTCCTGGATCATATAAACTAGTCCTGTATCATATAAACTAGTCCTGGATCAGATAAACTAGTCCTGGATCAGATAAACTAGTCCTGGATCAGATAAACTAGTCCTGGGTCATACAAACTAGTCGTGTATCATATAAACTAGTTGTGTATCATATAAAGTAGTCGTGTATCATATTAACTAATCCTGTATCATATAAACTAGTCCTGTATCATATAAACTTGTCCTGTATCATATAAACTAATCCTGTATCATATAAACTAGTCCTGTATCATATAAACTAATCCTGTATCATATAAACTAGTCCTGTATAAACTCAATTAATAGTGATTAATTGCAGCCTATGATGAAGATTTATTTAAGTTTTTATATATTGATTAAATTGATATTTAGATAAAGAATGAATTAAAGTAAAATATGACTCTGATAAACACAGAAGTTTGTTTTCTATCATGTTCAGTTGATGTCAAGAGAATCCTCTCAGCTGTCATCCTAGTTAACAGAAACCAAGTGTGAACATCTCTGAGCATCTGGAAGGAAGAAGATATAAGTTCTATAAATAAAGTGTTACAGTCTTTTAACGTCTTTATTTTTTCTTCTTCTCCTGACGCGTCCTGTCATCACCATTTCACGCCACCTTCCAGGCGAGGCGGAGAAGCCGTGCGTTCTGTCGCTGGTCGACGACACGCTCTACGAGGAAGCCGAGGAGCTCCGGCTGGTCCTGGGGAACCCGAGAAGCGAGTTGGGGGCATCAGTGGGATCTTTGAACGAGACGTTGCTGAGAATCAAAGACAGCGCCGACAGTAAGTCAGATGAAGGCGCAGGAACACATGTACAAAGCGCTGACTCTGCGATCTCGTTAACTCTGACTCACATCCTCGTCTCAGAACCCATCATCCGCTTCCTGGAAAACAAGTTCAGCGTGAGCGAGCCCAGGGAGGCGGGCGCCGTGGCAACTGTTCGCATCCCTGTGGTTCGAGTCGGTGACACGTCCAAGGTCTCGGTGGTTCGTGTTCACACCAAGGATGGATCTGCCGTGTCGGGAGAAGATTACTTCCCTGTGTCTCGAGGTAACACCGGTCGCTTCGCCACGGAGAACAAACACAAAAACACATTTAGTTGTTCATCATATAATCTAGTCATTTATTATATAAACTAGTCATGCATTATACAAACTAGTCATGTATAATTTAAAGTAATCATGCAACATGTAATAAAGTCATGTTTCATTTAAACTAGTCATGTATTATATAAACTAGTCATGTATTATATAAACTAGTCATTTACTATATAAACTAGTCATGTATCATATAAACTAGTCATTTACTAGACATTTATTATATAAACTAATCAAGTCATTTACTATATAAATTGGTCATGTATCATATAAACTAGTCATTAACTAGACATGTATTATATAAACTAGTCAGGTATCATTTAAACTAGTCAGGTATAATTAAACTAATCAAGCATCATATAAACAAGTCATGTGTCATATAAGGTAGTCATGTATTAAAGGAACTAGTCGTTCATCATATAAACTAGTCATTAACTAGACATGTATCATTTAAACTAGTCAGGTATAATTAAACTAATCAAGCATCATATAAACAAGTCATGTGTCATATAAGGTAGTCATGTATTAAAGGAACTAGTCGTTCATCATATAAACTAGTCATGTATCAAATAAACTAGTCATGTGTCATATAAACTAGTCATGTATCATATAACTTAGTAATTTACTAGACATGTATTATATAAACTAGACATGTATCAAATAAACTAGTCATGTGTCATATAAACTAGTCATGTATTATATAAACTAGTCATTTACTAGACATGTATTATATAAACTAGACATGTATTATATAAACTAGTCATGTATCATATAAACTAGGCATTTACTAGACATGTATTATATAAACAAGACATGTATTATATAAACTAGTCATGTATCATATAAACTAGGCATTTACTAGACATGTATTAAAAAAACTAGACATGTATTATATAAACTAGTCATGTAACAGATAAACTAGTCATTAACTAGACGAGCATATATAAACTAGACATGTATCATCTAAACTAGTCATGTATCATATAAACTAGTCATGTATCATATAAACTAGTCATGTGTCATATAAACTAGTCCTGTATAATATAAACTAGTCATGTATCATATAAACTAGTCATGTATCATATAAACTAGTCATGTATCATATAAACTAGTCATGTATCATATAAACTAGTCATGTATATAAACTAGTCATGTATCATATAAACTAGTCATGTATCATATAAACTAGTCATGTATCATATAAACTAGTCATGTATCATATAAACTAGTCATGTATCATATAAACTAGTCATGTATCATATAAACTAGTCATGTATCATATAAACTAGTCATGTGTCATATAAACTAGTCATGTATCATATAAACTAGTCATGTATCATATAAACTAGTCATGTATCATATAAACTAGTCATGTATCATATAAACTAGTCATTTATCATATAAACTAGTCATGTATCCAATAAACTAGTCATGTGTCATATAAACTAGTCATGTATCATATAAACTAGTCATGTATCATATAAACTAGTCATGTGTCATATAAACTAGTCATGTATCATATAAACTAGTCATGTATCATATAAACTAGTCATGTATCATATAAACTAGTCATGTGTCATATAAACTAGTCATGTATCATATAAACTAGTCATGTGTCATATAAACTAGTCATGTATCATATAAACTAGTCATGTATCATATAAACTAGTCATGTATCATATAAACTAGTCATGTATCATATAAACTAGTCATGTACCATATAAACTAGTCATGTATCATATAAACTAGTCATGTATCATATAAACTAGTCATGTGTCATATAAACTAGTCATGTGTCATATAAACTAGTCATGTATCATATAAACTAGTCATGTATCATATAAACTAGTCATGTATCATATAAACTAGTCATGTGTCATATAAACTAGTCATGTGTCATATAAACTAGTCATGTATCAAAAACTAGTCAGCATATAAACTAGTCATGTATCATATAAACTAGTCATGTGTCATATAAACTAGTCATGTATCATATAAACTAGTCATGTATCATATAAACTAGTCATGTGTCATATAAACTAGTCATGTATGATATAAACTAGTCATGTGTCATATAAACTAGTCATGTATCATATAAACTAGTCATGTATCCAATAAACTAGTCATGTATCATATAAACTAGTCATGTACCATATAAACTAGTCATGTATCATATAAACTAGTCATGTATCATATAAACTAGTCATGTATCTTTAACTGGTTAAAGCAGGAATCGTTAACTAATTTGCTGGAGAATCTCATGGGTTAACTCGGGTAGTTAAGCACCTCATAC